>PVIY010037046.1:0-24987 GCA_004026745.1 Myrmecophaga tridactyla
TTGGCTTGGGTCCCGGGCCCCGCTATGAGTGCCAGCAGGCCCGGGCTCACGACCTGCCACGGGACCGAACCGGAGCCCCCTCCAATGGGGGAGCCCCTGCCACCGAGCAGGCAGGCCCACGTGGCTCACCCACCTCAATCACAGCCACCTGCTCAGGCCTCTCCCTGGGATGTGCCTGGGAAGCACCAGGAGGACCCCCAGGCTGCATTCAGAAGGATGTGGGGGTGGTCAATATACTCCCAATATACCCACCCCCTGGAACTCCCCCCACCCCGAAACTGCAGGCATCGTTCTCGGGAGCCATGTGGGTTCTGAGTGATGGGGTTGGGGTCCATGCGGCATCTAGCTTATGAAGTCCTCCCAAGCATGGGGCGCACAACCCAAACTGACAGCAGGCAGGGGTGGGTGGTTGGCAGGGGCTCAGCACGTCCCTTCCCCTCTCCTGGCCTCAGGTCCTGGAAATCTGGGGTAAGGGTGCTGGGCAATCATTCTATGGGGTCCCAGCCCCAAAGCCCGAGGCTCTTCACTCGGCTCGGACACTGCACCCAGCTTTGGTGGGGATCAGGCCAGGGCAAGGTGGGACCTTGGGCAAGTTACTTCCCCTGGAGGAGCCTCTGCCAAAGGGAAGCTGAGCTTCCCCTTGGGCAGCCCGGTAAAACTGCGCTCCCTTTCTCCCCTTCTCCTGCTGAGCCCGGGGTCGCAGGGCTCCTGCAGGCCACACTGACCAGGGGGAAGTGCACAGGGCTGCCAGGAGACTCGTGGAACAGCCAGACGTGAAGCTACCTGCTGGCTGTGTGATGCTGGTAAGCTACGTAGGGTCTCTGTGCTCAGATCCCCGTGAGGGTGTGCGGTGCCCTGCTCTCTTCCCCTGAGAGCAAGGTGGGGAAGGGGCAGGTGGACGGCACACAGAACAGGTCATCGGGGTCTGGGGCTATTAGGCAAGAGGGCATGGTGGAATTGATTGTGGTGATGAATGCACAAATATATGATGATACTGTGAACCATTGATTGATTGTATGCTTTGGATGATTATCTGGCATGTGACTGTATCTTGATAAAATTGCATTAAAAAAAAGAGGACACGGTGGTCTCTTCCCGCCCCCCATTGGCTGTGTGGGGGCAGAGGAGGCAAATGGGGCAGCTCTGGCCATCCCCCATGGCCAGAGCCCTTGTGGAAGTGCTAAGTCCCTTCCCCACAGTTATCTGGGCAGGGAAGGCCCTCAACTCACCAAGGAGCTTTGGCTTGGGAGGTCCATGAACCATGCTGGCCCCCAGCTCCCCGGGGCTGTGAGAGATGGAGCTGGGGAAAAAGGAGGTGCCGGGTGACTGCTCCAACTGAGAGCAGTCCTGGCAATGGGCACAGGGTCACCTGGGTACCTGTGGGGTGGGGTGCATGGAAGCTGCTGGGACAGATTTCAGCCCCATTTGGGCCCCTCTTTCTGATGGGCAGAGCGGTCCGTGGAAGGGCTTCCCTGGGCAGGAGAGGGTTCCCACCCCTGGGTGGAGGTGCAGGGCGGTGAGGGAATTCCTGCTAGTCAGTGGGAAAGCCCCGGGTGGAGTGACATGGGAACAAGGTGGGGTCTGGTTCACCCATCTAGCAAAGGTGTGGCCTCCGGCATGCCCATCGCCTTGCTGACCTGCGCTCTCTCACCACCCGCCCTGCCTCACTGGGCCGTGAGTGGACACGGAGCTGGGCTGGCTGAAGGGAATCCCCCCAGGCAGCTCTGATCCTTGAAGGGCTCCTTCATTTATTCCAGGAATATTTACTGAGAACAGACTGTGCAACCGCTGGGACTCAGTGAACAAAATGACCAAAGTCCCTGCATTTGCAGAGCAAATAGGCTGGTGGGGGACATGGAGTAAAACATAAAACTGTGAAGTACAGAGGCTTGTAGGACACTTAAGGAGTCACACAAAGCAGCGACCAAGGATAGGAAATGTGTGCATCTTAGCGAGGGTGGTCAGGGAAGCCTGCCCAGAGAGGGGAATGTGCTCTAGTCCTGAAGCAAATGGAGGAGCCAGCCTGGGAGATGTCTGGGGAAGAGTGTTCAGGTGGCATGATAGATGTGCAAAGGCCCTGCGGTAGGAACAGACCCGGTGGGTGGAACAGAGCAGCTGGAACAGTGATGAAAGTGGAGAGGAGAAGGAATTGAAGTTCAAGGGCCTGGGGTATGGAGCACCTATGACCTTAGAGGACTTTTAAAGGCTTTAGCTTTTGCTGAGTGAGATCAGAAGCAAGGCTGGGTTTTAAGAGAGGCACGGCACAGCCTGACTTCTGTTAAAGCCCTACACTGTCCTTCTGGCTGCTGTGTTGAGGACAGATTGCCATGGGGCAGGACAGGCGTAGGCAGTGGCTGCAGTCATCCAGGTGAGATGGTGGCTGGGAACCAGGTGACACCTGGGTGGTGGTGAAACATGGCCATGTCCTGCTTTTTCTCTGAAGGTAGTGCTGATGGGCCGGCAGCCAAGGGAGAACTGTAAGAGGGGAAGCAAGGGTGGCTCTCAGGGTGTTTGCCCCAAAAACAGGAAAGCTGAGGTTGCATGGCCTGGGATGGGGAAGCCACAGGAGGAGTGGACTTGGGGGGAAACCAGATTGGGTCTGCGATGCCTGCTGGACACCTTGAGGGGCTGGCCAGGGGGCAGCTGGGTGTGAGCACTGGGTCCAAGCCAGGGATAAAAACTGGGGCAGGACAGCCAAAGGATATGGTCCCTAATTTCTTTCAGCCTGGTTTTGTAGTCTTCAGAGTATACATCTTTCATCTCCTTGGTTTATATCTATCCCTAGATATTTCATTTTAGGTGCTGATGTAAATGCAATTGTTTTAATTTCCATCTCGGAATATTCACTTCTGGTGTATAGAAGCCCAATGAACTGATTTTTGCACATTAATCTTGTATCCTGCAACCTTGCTGAATCCATTTATTAGCTCTAACTGTTTTCCAGTAGATTCCTTGGGATTTTCTACATACAGGATTTTGCCATCTGCAAATCAGCCAGGGCATTAGGGAGGAGAGGAGGGCCAGATCATTGAGACCTGGGACCTCAGATCCCCAGCATTTAGAGATTAGACAGAGGGCAGAAAACCCTGGTGAGTTGGGAATCCCGGGAACCTCCTTCTGATAGGGCAGGGCCCTGTCACGTGGTGCCAAGAGGTCTAGGGGATGATTCAGGCCACCCACTGGAACTGGTGTGGGGTCATGGTGACCTTGAGAGGGGCAGATGCAGTGGACAGTGTAAGAGAAGCCTCAGCAGAGTGAACCCAAGACAGCAAGAGTGAGCCTGGAGATGCTGAACCCACGGACCCAAAGGGCTGGGGGCTCTCATGGCCAAGTCCGAGGGGCTCCAGAGCTCCTCAGGGCCCACTGGGCAGAGGCCAGGCTGGCTGTCAGAGAACCCGTGAAGACTTAGTTCAGGGAGGTCACAGAGAAGGTAAGTGCATTGAAGGGGTCAAGCAGAGCAGACTTGAAACTGGCCCCCACAGCCCTAACTATGTGACCCTGGGCAGTGGGCACAGTCCCCTTGGCATTTGATGCACCTTCAGCCACAGCTGGCTGGCCCAGGATGGGGCCAACTGGAGGCCCTTTCTACATCTGCAACTAGGACTCAGGGTCCTGGGCTTCCCACTCTCCTGAAAGGCCCAGTAGTAGACTCCAGGGCAGCATGGGGACTCGGCTGCCACGTTGCCAGAAAGCCAAAAAAAAGCAGGTGACATACCTGCCAGGATGCAGGCTTGGGTGGTGGCCCGCCCGTCCTCAGCTCTCACAGCATCAGGACCTGGGGGCCTTTCCTGGCTCCAAGACATGCAGTGGCCACTCCCGGGCAAGGGAGGCTGTGCGGGAGCAGCAGGGGAGGCCCGCGGAGGGGGAGCAGCAGGGGAGGCCCGCGGAGGGGGAGCAGCAGGGGAGGCCTGCGGAGGGGGAGCAGCAGGGGAGGCCCGCGGAGGGGGAGCCTGTGAAATCTCTTCCCTCCCTCCCTCCTTTGGGATGAGTGGGAGGACCCTGAGGTTTGGCCTCCACGTGCTCTCCCGGGGGCCTCCCCAGTAGGCAAATCATGGAAAACCACAGGGCTCAGAAATCATCAATCGCGTTTAATGCATCGTACAGAAGGAAAACTACATTGGCATATTTAGGACAAACACTTTTTCTCTATCCTCACTATTCACTGGACGGTCTTCCTTGGTCAAAAAAGCTAAGTCTCGAGACGCGTCGGCAGCTACCCCTCCCGGATCCAACCTTTCAGAGCCTCCCATGACAGTTAAAAAATAAATAAATAAAATAAAAGCAATTCGATCCATACGAGAAGAAAACAGACAAATGGAAAAGGAACTTGAAGACATCTACCTCGCGAGTCACGCGGCAATGCGTAATCGGCACAGAGAGTAACCAATATATAAGATGTGTGTGTAACACAGTTCACTTTGCTCATCAATAAAAGAATATAAAAATCTTGTTCAACCCAGTGTTGAGTGTATTAAAATAGATCTGTATCGTACAGCACAGTTTCTCCCGGAAGCGTGAGAACAACAGGAGGGACTCTTGGCCGGCCCCCTTGCTCTGCACCTATGTCTGGATGCGTGTGTGTCTGTGGCCACGTGTGCACACACGCACGCATGTTCAATGCGATTCGGCACCGTGTGATATGCCCAGGGGCGGGAGCTGGGTGGCTCCTGGGTGCTGTCCCGTTGTGCTAAGTTCCTCAGAAGTGGAGAAGCTGGTGGCGTGACATGCCTGGCACGAGCCCCTCAGAGGCGGTGGCGTGCGGGGTCCCTCAGGCTCTCAGCTAACTCAAGAGAAAGCAAGAAGTGGGGTGCAGAGTCCCCCAAGGCCAAACTCTCCCAAGGCCGCCACCTGTTCCTCCTCCCCCCACCCTCCACCCTGGTTCTTAAAAAAAACCGTCTGGATCTCCCCAGATTGACCAGCCTCCCTGATGGGAGGTTTTCCCATTTGTACCTTGAAGCAGATATTTCTATAAGCAGAAAAGAAGTCAGCAGGTGTCCCCCACCCCTTTCACATTAAATATCTTACAGTAAAAACGCCATACAAAAATGTAAAGTTATTTTTTGGCATAGTGTCTGTACTGGCAAGAAAAGAGTGGAATACTGATCGGCTCTTCCCAAGGAGAAAAATAAAAAGGCTTCAGTCAGAAGTTGAACGATTCAACCCAAAATAGGAAACCTGCCAAGTGCCTACCCTGCACGGCTTCAGCTCCATCTTTGCCCAAAAACTCCATGAGAAAAATGCATCGGTAGCAAAATGAGTCCAAAAGGTCTGCAACAGGAGGGAGGCAAAGAGCGAGGGCGCGCTGCAAAGGCGTGGGGGCAGGTCCCGAGGCCACTGCAAGAAAATACCGCAGCGTCCCCGCTGGAGCATGCCGCAGGGCTCCTTCCCAGTTAAAGGGCTGTAATTCTTAACCCTGATAATACTGACAGAAAGGGGCCCGAGCGAGCGGTGAGTACCTGGGGGCCTCTGAGGGCACGCAGCCCTGAGGGGGCATCGAGTCCTATCTAGGGCTCCTACCGATTGCCCACCCCAATACACGGGACCCAACTACCTCTACCACTCAGCTACTCTCTGTGTCCGCCTCCTCTTCCCGGCAGGACAGCCCGCTGTGTGCAGGGGGGCAGCTGCTCGTCTCCCCACCCCTCTCCTCTGGATACAGCAGGAGGCTGTGGGGGGCTCTGGGGGACTGTGGCCTGGAGGCTGAAAGCTGTAGCCAGTGCCCGGCCAGGCACCCAGGGCAGTTATTCCCCACTGGCTTCGGGGGTCCCATCCAGATTCCATCACCACCCACCACTGTCCCAGCTCGAGGATTCTGACCCAGCTCGCTCTCTCTTCTTTCCTCTCTTTGTCTCTGTCTGGTTTTCGCTTTGTTAGAAATCCATAGTGTTTGCGAATTAAGGCTGGCAGGACCCCCAGGTTGTCTGAGCAGGGTCCCAGTAACTCTCCGTGGTGTAAAGATAGGTTGCTGGGGGTCAGTTGTGCCCCTGGGGGTGCTGGAGGGTGGAATGCATGGCTGTGGCGGCCGAGGGCTTGGTCCAGGGTGCGGCCAGCAGCGGGGCGGGGCTGGTGGCCGTCATGGTGACCTGGAGCACCTGCTCGCCCTGCACCAGCCTCAGGAGCGTGCGAAGGCGATCCAGGGACGACTGGGTGCCCCTCTGCCGGGCCAGCAAGCTTGTCTTTATCTCCAGGCATTTCTGTCAGGGGAGACATCATAGAGAACGGTTCTCAGACTTCAGCTGTGGGCAGCTGGGCACCCACGGAGAGGCCCAGTCCCCACCCAGGCCTCGCCCTCCCCTGCCGAGGCCTGAAGGAAACCAGGCAGAGGGCCTTGTGAAACCCAGGCAGCAGGTAAAAATGGAATTAATTTCAGCCACGGGAGAAGTGTCTTTTAGATTTTAGCATTAGAAAAGGGGCACGTTTGTAATAGCATGGGGTGTTCTCCATCCCGGGTCATGATGCTACCTACTGCCCGGCTGTTACCACCATCGCCAGCACCACTTTCCCTACCCACCGTCACCATCATCACCATCTAACATCACCATCACCGCCATCGTCACCATCATCACCATCACCATTATCACCACTATCATCACCCTAAGGAGGAAGAACTATGTCCCTTGTACAGAGGAAGAAACTGAGCTCAGAGAAGGTCTGGGCCTTGCTGAGGTCACACAGCTGAGGAGGGGCAAAGCTGGGATGTTTTCATTGTGTGATAAATATTTCTTGAAAGAGTCACAGAGCTGCTCCCTCTACCTTCTGACTCGCTGAATGACCTTTGTGAGTCTGTCTTCTTCCCTGGGTTTCAGTGCCCGGACCACGAACTCTGGGTCTGCATTTAGTAGTTCTAGTGGCAGGTGCCCCCTCCCCTCCCACCCCAGCACGTACCTTCATGGCTGAGGCCAGGAGCCGGTCCCTCTCCTCCAGCTGCTGGTGCTCGCTCTGCAGTTCGCTGCCTCTCTGCAGCAGCTTCTGCTTCTCCTCTTCTTTGACTAGGAAAGAGGAGGCCAGGCCCACCCAAGGGAAGGTAAGTGATGGCTCAGCCCTGGGTGAGCAGGAGGGACAGAAGGAAAAGTAAACAGGGCCCATACCTGTGGGCCATCCTGACTACATCTTTCTATGCAAGCCAATAGGCCTGGAAGTGCTCTCCACCCCGTTGCCCCCATAATTCCCAGCACACAGGAGTTCTCTTTCCAGAGCTCTAGCCCAGAATAGCCTGGACCACCTCCCAGCCCCTACCCCTAGTTTCCCATGGGCCCAGAGGGAGCCAGAGGCCAGGGTGGGGAGAGGCCACCTTACCTGTCTTGTGGGTGACATAGGAGTGCACGATGGCCAGCATCCCAGTCCAGGGCACGCCCTCATCCTTCTTTAAGGCCTGGGGGACAGAAGTGGAAATGAGCAACCCTGAGAATGCTGCAGACCTGGGCCCCGCCAGGACCTGGCTGTGTGATCCCAGAGGCATCCTGCCCCCTCTAAGCTGCAGGTTGCTCAGGGGGTGGTAGCCACATTGTTCTGACTCACAGGGGCGGTAGCGTAACAAGATCAGCTCCACAAGGGCAGGAACCTTCTAGGCCTTGCCCCCTGCTCAACACCGGGGCCTCAAACAGTACCTGACACATTGTTGAATGAATCATCACTGTGTGCAGGGACACCTGAGAATAGCCCCAGGCTAGTCAACAACAAATGGGAGGACCTGAGCATTGCATGCTGAAAGGGGGAAGGGAATCATCTACTCTCTTCTCAACCCCAAACAGTTGTGGCCCCAGGGCAGGCCCAGTGCAGGGATGCCCAGCCCCCCCCATCCAGATTGTTTTCTGCAATAAAGGTAACTCCCTTTGACAAGTTATATGGTCTAAGTCACATAGCAAAGCAAGGTTTTGGAAAAGTATTCACTCTTTCCCACCACCCAGCCACACAGAAGCTTAATGTTTTGAAGTATTTCCTTCCAGTTTTCTGAAGTTTTACCAAAATTGATAGCAATTATGGAGCTATTTATCTTTTAATTGAATTCCACAGCATGCACAAGTCCAAAGACTCACAAACTATGTAAAAGAACATTTTCAATGGATATATATTTCATTGCATAATAAGAACTGGCATTTATTTAACCATTTCCTCTTGTTGGGCAGTTATGCTTTTTCCATCTTTCTCATTTTATAAATGATGGACAAGGGACTTGCTTGTGCATAAAACTTCATCTGTATTTAGACTCTTTCCTTAGACTTGATGCCCCAAAACAAGATTCTGGGCTTCAATGGTACACACGTTTTTAGAGCTTGGGATAAAACCCTGCAGTGTGTGACCATGTCTCTGCCCAGCACTGCCACCAATTCAGCATTGTCACTTCTGCTCGTGCGACAGGCTGCTTTCACTTGGACGTGCTGTTGAGTCTTGGTGAGATGGAATGAGTTGTGGTACGTGTTGCAAAATCTGGTTCTACCTAGGGGGAGGTGGAGTGACTTGTCCAAAGTCACCTGGCAGCCCTGTCACTCACCAGGGGTTTCAACCAGCATGTGTTGTGACCGTTACGATTGAGGGGTGGGGGGGCTTGCTACCACCTCTCCTAGGTAGAGCCCAGGTACGCTGCACAACATCCTTCAGCATGGGAGACAGCCCCCAGAGCACTGTGTGGCAGTTGAGAAGGGCCACTCCCCACCCAAAGACGTCTCCTCACCCACGCTCTGCACACGGCTCCCATACCTTCTGCTGGCACTTGGGGCACAGCCACACACCCTTGGGTGCCGTCTTGAGGGGTGGGTCTAGGCAGCTGAGGTGGTAGGCCCCTGGACACGTGCCACAGGGCTGCAGGTTGGCCCCTCGCTTGCAGGCTGCACAGTGTTCATCGTGGCTAATCTCGTTCTGGAAGGGAAGGAGAGTGGGGAGGAAGGTTGGCCAGGGCCCAGGGACCAGGCCATTGTGACCGGGACCCACCGGGACCCCAGCTCTTGTGCCAGTGGTTCTCAGCGGCTCCAGATGAGATGAGCCCTGGAGGGGAATGGCGCTGGGACAGGCCTGGGGCTCAGGATATCCTTGTCAGAGGGCTGGGCACCAAGCATCAAGGGCTGCCACCGGGTGGCTCTGATTCTTCCGTGCTACCACCTGGACTCCAGCTGCGGCGACGGGGGAGAGGGAGACAGCACCTTCAAGTCACTGCGGCCAGGGATCCACTGGCCTCAGAAGCACAGCCCTGATCAGAGTCCGCCCCTGGTCCCAGAGGTCCACATCCTGAGGGGGGTGCCCAAGCTCCCTTTGCACCTTCCCCCTGCACCGGAGTCTCAGGCAGGGAGGCAGGGCTGGAACAAAGCCCGGTACTCCTGGGCTCTTTGGTGAGCACCCCCTTAAGTCCTCTCCACAGCACCTCACTCAGGTTAACCTCGCCTAACAAGCCAGGTAAGTGCCTTCTCTCCTCAACTTCTCCATCTGTTATGCAGGGTAGTGATGCTGCCCCTGGGTTCTCTGGGCAGGAGTCAATAGGGTAAGTCTGTAAAATGCCTGCGACATGCCAGATTTCTGTAGTAGGTCCTTGATAAAGGATAGCTTCCTCCTTTCCTGAGAGGAGGGGACTTCAGATGTCCCTTTCACAAAGTCTTCACCATTTGGTTGTTCTGCCTGTATTGACACACCATCAGTGACAGGGAGCTCACTACCTATCCTGGTAGGCTGCTGTGCTGCTGACAGCTTGGACCAGAGTGAGTTAAGAGCTCTCACAAACCCACCCTCCTCTAACCTGCAAAGCTGGAGCAACTTCCCACCCTCCAATGGAAACCCTTCTCCTGCCAGTTAAGTCAGGGGGTTGCAGCTTCTAGATTCATGAGACTCAGGGTTTGAGGGTGCCAGAGAGCTCCCCTGGGCTGACTCTGAGGAGGGGACAGCAGGCACAGGTGAGGCCTCGTTACAGGGAGGGGAGCCCCTTGCCCAAGGTCACCCAGTCAGCTGGAGGCAGGGTCTGGACCTGCACTGGGGGGCCCTGCCTGGAGCCAGCACCCTGCAGGACTGGGGCCCTGTGTGGGCAGGCTCAGAGTGGCTGTGGACATGGTCTAACTGGAGGTGACTGGAACCTGTTACTGTGGCTTCTCAGTGGTCTAACCAGTCCAGAGTTTTGAGGCTGGAACTGCTTTTCTGGGGTTAGAAACTTAGTAAAGAAAAACTGGATCTGTCTGAAGCTGTGCCCAGGAACGAGGTCATGGCCAGCCAGTGTCCTGGAAAACAAGGATAGGGGATGTGCATGGGTCTCCGAACTGCAGATGTATGGGGGTGAGGTCCCTGAGATGATGGAGTCTAGGCCTCATGGGGTGAGCCACAGAGGGCCAGAGAGGGCCGGCCCTGCCTGCCTCGGGTCACTCAGCCAGGCCCAGGAAGAGCCAGGGAGAGCCCAGCTTGTCATCCAACCTCAGCTACTTCTGCGTGAGCTTTCGTGGCTGCTGGGGTCACTGCTGGGCAGGGGGGTCCTGGATCCATGAGCTGAGACCTGTGGTGATGCCCGACTCTGCCCAGTAGGGTGGAAAATGGACTTGGTGTCTAGGAAGTTGTCGGCACCAAGGGTTAACCCAAAGGTCTCTGCTCCAATCCAGCACTCTGCTGCCCCCCACCTCGAACCTTCCCAGGACTGCAAGGATGCCCCTTTATTGACGTTGGCAGCATGGCCCCCAACCCCAGCAGACGTGAAGACAGAGGGGCACGTACCTTCCAGCAGGGGTCCTCATTGGCTGGCACAAGGAAGAAGGTGGAGAACAGGTTAGTGGGCAATGGGGGAGCGTAAGTCAGGCCTGGAGTCCGGAGGTTTAGTGTCATGGGGTTCTCACCCCAGGGAGTGCTGGGGGTCCCATAAGGCCCCAGGGACATCTGAGTGCTCATCCAGGGCCTGGTGGGAGTTCCACAGGCTGAGCCTAGGGTTCTCACCCAGGGCACGATGGGAGACCCAGCCCAGCACCCAGCGAGGCCCAGGCTCGCCTCAAGGGGCGATGGGAGGAAGGGGCTGCTCGGGCTCTGGGCCAGGACCTGGCCCGGGGCAGGCTCCTAGTAGCCCCTGGGCTTCCTGAGGATCATGGAGCAGTGAGCTGCCTGGCCACTGCCCGGTCACAGGGAACTATCCTTCCAGGAGCTCTAGAAAGTGACTCATTTTCAACTCCTTTGCTATCACCTACTCTCACTCTAACAAGTGATATACCGCCACCCAGTTACCGTGACCACAAAAAGGTTTCCTTTTAGCTTCCAGGTAGGGCCCTCTCTAAATAACAACCATCCAATGGACACCACACGACACACGACAGCTCATGAAGCACTCTGATTTCCACACTTCCGGTCACTGTCCACTGTGGGAGGCAGGCACTCTTACGGGCACCATCTTACAAACCAGTAACAGGGAGGTGATGTGATGGGCTGAAGGCCACACAGAATCCCGAGGAAGGAGCAGTCAGTTTCTGCCATTAAGACTATTTCCTTCTTTCTAATTGAAAGTAAGATGCGCCCTGGGCTGTACTCAGGATGCGGGTTCCTTGGCTCCCCGGGATCTTCCAAAGGGGGAAAAATGGCAGAGGAGGGCCTGGGTATCCTCGATGGAGGCGCGGGCCTCAGGCCAGGTCCTGCCTGCCAGAAGATCTGTCTGACCCTTCCCGGTGCAGGGAAAGCCTGAGGCCCAGAGGCGAAGAAGGGGCTCTGGCCACACAGTGAGCCGCAGGCAAAGCTAGGCTGGGGACCCAGGGCTCTCCTGTCTAGCCGGGGCTCTCTGCTGGCCACAGGGCAGACCGCCAAGGGTGAGCGAGGTGTGGGGGTGGGAGCCAGCCAGCCCAGCCTGGGAGCTATCTGATGCTCCCCGAGGGAAGAAGAAGGAGAAGAGGGGTCTGGGAGCAGGTAGGGCCTGGGTAGGGGCCACATGGGCTGGGCCACTAGGACAGAGGCCACCCAGCCACGCCCAGGACCTCTGGCAGGACAGGCTGTGGCACCTGCCTCAGATCGTGGTTCTGGCTACCACAAGCTTTAAAGGGACATGCTGGCAGGAGTGGGGAGGTGGGGGTGGCCCTCTCCCTGGCACATCGTCTTCACCCCCACCCATACCAGCCCTGTGGAGGTCGGGTTCTGCCAGGGCATGACTCTCAGCTCGGACTCATAGCCACGGTGATGCTCTGGGCTCTGGGCCTTCCATGCCACCAGGGCCATTCTCCAGCTCACAGCCTCAGTCTCCGCACCTGTGGGGGGACACCCCATGGCTCCCCTCTTTCCTAAAGGGCCCTGAGGACCAAGGGGACAATGGTGTTGGGAGGGCCCTGTACCCACAAGGAAGGAGCTAGAATTGCTGCTGTGGGCATGAAAGCCTCTCCCCAGACAGCACCAGGCGGGGACACCTGGCTCCACTGTCACCCATGGGTAGACCAGGTCGGGGGCAGAGGGCCAGTGAGAGCCAACAACTTCAGCCAGCCCCGGAGTCCCCCAGGCAGTCACAGCCTGTGGCTGGTGCTTACCTCTGGCTGTGAGGAACAGTGGGTTGTTGAGATAGTTGGATGCCAGCCGTTTCCTCTGCAGGGGACAGAAAACAAAACCACTGGGGTCATCTGGGAGTCTGCTCAGGTACCAGCCTCTGCCACGTACCCTGCCCAGACCCAGTCCAGGCCCCAGACACCAGCTGGGCATCCCCTGCCAAAGGCAAACACAGGGGATGCAGGTGCAGAGGGAGAGGTAGGGTAAGGGGTGGGGTGGTGAGTCCGCAAAGACATCACTGGACTCTGCCCCGGGGGGTTGGAGAAGTCCCCATCAGCTCCTGGTGAGTCTATGTCCAACTCAGGAAGATGAGTTAGAGATCCCGAATCAGGGCAAAGCAGGTAACAGAGCTGACATTTCGCCCTCCATTTGCCTGGCTCCGGTATCATTTCTCAACTGTTTCTGGAGTGATATGGATTGATCTCCCAAAACCCTGCTTCTTGGCAGGTGGGCCAGGAACTGGTGAACAGACAAGGACTGGCCCTTGGAAGCCAAAGCATCAGTGGAGACCGAAGTTTCTGGTGCATTCCAGAAGGGTGGCTTTAGTCCTGGGGTCTTAGCAACCATAGTGCTTTAGACCATGGTGGCCGGCAGTGGTCGAGGCTATGGCAGGAGGGTGGTTCCAAGTCATAGGATGGGCTTCTAAATCCTGTCTGGCTTGTGGCCAAGCTACGTGCAGGGCTGTGTGGACTGAATTGTGCATCACATGATAAAACATGCTCTGAATCTTAGCCCATTCCTGCGGGTGTGAACCTGCTGCAAACAGGACTTTTGGAGATGTTGTCTTCAGTGACGGTGTGACCTGCTGAAGGAGGCTGGGCTTTAATCCTTTTACCAGGGCATTTATGAGGGGAAAAGCACCTGGAGAGGCAAGAAACTGGAAGTCACTGGAACCCAGAAGAGAAAGGAGAAGATGCTGCCACATGATAGGAAAGCCAAGGAGCCCAAGGACTGCCGACGGCCAGAAGAGAGCGATTCCGTGAGGCCTGGCAGCCTCGGTGCAGCGGTGAACCCACGTGTGGTATCTGTCACAGGAGCCAGGAGCCCAGGCTGTGGAGGGCCCCTCGGGGCTGACTTGGTTCAAGGACTGAGGACCCCCGGGCTTTGAGCTGACCCTGGTTTCCCAATAATGTTGTCTGTGTCCAACAAGGGCCCCACACGTCAGGGAACAGGGTCTAGCTACACCCACAGGGTGGACAGGGTCACAGATGAACAGATCAAAAGAAACGGGCCCTTGTTGGACAGAGAATAGGCTGTTTTGTCAGGCGTCAGCAGAGAAACAACTTGGTGAAACTGCTATGAAAGGCCCGTGCCTGGGGGCTCTGTCCCCGGGAAGGGGTCAGCTCAGAAATTAAGGAGCAAGCAGTGGGATTACAAATAGACCCTTTGGGCACACCCTCCACAGAGGCTCAGGAGATCAGAGGCTGTGGAGGCCAAAGCCCCTCGGGTGGGCTCAGCCCCCAGGCAGGGAAGGTCGGCTGTGACTGACCACCGCTCCCAGCTGAGGCCAAGCTCACGACACGCGGATTCGGGATCCGTGGCCTGGCAAGGCCCTTCCTCCCAGACCCTACAGAGCCTTGTGGTCTTCAGTGGGGCAGCACGAGTCTGGAATGGCTCTGGGCTGAACAGACTGCCCCCAAAAGGACATTTCACACCCTACCCCTGTGAGGTTCCTGTGCATGGGACCATATTTGGAAACAGAATTTTTGCAGATGACATTAAGATGAGATCACCTGGGTCATCCAGGTGGCCCTAATCCAAAGACAAATGACCCTATAAGAGGAGGACTCAGGTGGAGAAGACCAGATGGAGACAAAGGCAGAGACTGGAGATGGCCACAAGCCATCAGGGCCACAGAAGCTGGAAGAAGCAGAGAAGTTTCTTCCGCTTGAGCCTGCAGAGGGAGCACAGCCCTGCCCTCACCTGGATTCTGGCCTCCGGGCCTCTAGGAAGTGAGAACACACCTCTGCTGTTGCACAGCTACCGAGCAGTGCTTTGGGAGGGCGGCTCCAGGACACCAGGACAGGAATGTACTGAGCACTGACCTGGGAGGCTCCTTTCACTTAGGACGGCTGCTCCGAGGCATGGGGGTTTGCCCCCAGGTTCACTGTGCTGGGCATGGGGCTGGCTCGGGGGAATCCTGTATTTCCTATGAGCGCTTTGGACATCATTGAAGCAAAGCCAGCGGGAGGCTCGGGGTCGAACTACTGCACGGCAGGACCCCAACCCTAACTACCTCCACTGCGGGGCAGACCCAGGTGGGGCCCCCGAAGAAGCCCGAGCGTCTGAGGGCAGGAAGCGGGCAGGCCATTGAGGGGGTTCCTGGGAAAGAGTCCTCATTTTAGTCTAGGAACTAGGGGCTTTAATTTACAAAGGGAAAAAGGACTCCACTCCGGACCTGACTTCTCCCAGGAATATAGGATTGGAGGGAACCACAGGTACTGCACGGGGCAGGCTCACCTGCTGGCGCGGCACTACTGAAGCGGCCCTTGCTGGGATCAAGTCTCCTGGCACCACCTGCACCAAGCCACGGTGGACATGGTATTATATTTGGGATGTCCTTTCTACCAAGGCCGAGCCATTTGGGGTAAATGCACACACATCAGGAGAAGCGGGGCCTGGAGCTGGGGTGGGTGGGTTCAGAACACCCTGAGCCACGACTGTGCCTCTCCCCAGGTGGGGGCCACGCTCTGGCACAGCACACCTGGCTGCTGACCTCCAGGGCTGAGGAAACAGAGAGCCAGCGTGCGTCAGGGGGGTCTGGCTGCTGGCCTGGGGTCCGTTCCTGCCCCTCCTGCTCTCCTCTCCAGAAAGGGAAGAATGGAAGCTCCAAAAGACGACGTGGGAGAGGGATCTGCCACGCTCAACTCAGCCCTCCTGGGCCTTCCTGCTTGGGCCGGCATGTCCCTCAGCATGTTGCTCGAGGGCCCCATTCTTGGCTTCCTCAAATGGGTGGGCTTTGTGGGTGGCCGATGGTGGTCCCGGAGGTCTGGGCAGCCCACGGCTCCTGCCTCTGTACCATGCTGTCAGCACAGCTTATGCTACGAACAAAGCCAGCATTTTGACCTTCTGCATCTTCCTCTTGGTTCTGAACTTGGGAGGGCAGAGGGCAGTTATTTATCATCATCCCTGCACCTTAAGCCAGGAGGGAGGGATGAGGGAGACAACTGGGAGAGTGAGGGGGATCCAAGGGATGCCTACCTCCTGCCCACATGGGACAAGGAGTCACCACGCTCGGCCCAGCAGCTCGGGCCTGCCGGTGCTCACCTCGGTCTCCAGGAGGCCGCTGTAGGCAGGGTTGGCTGTGCTTCTTCTCTTCCGCTCTTGGCGCTTGCTCTGGATTTCTGGAAGGCACAGACGCAGCAGTTATCAGTTATGCGATTCTTCCTCAGCATGTCCTGGCACCACTGCCCAGCCCCTACCCCCACCCCATAGAACCTCTGTCTGCCTTAGCCTGCTGCGTGGCTCAGCATCCCGACCCTGCAAGAGTCTCCAGGAGTCACCCACCCATGGCGGAACAGCTGGGGTGGCCCAGGCTGAATGCCAGACAGGCAGTAGGGTGGCAGCACCCATAATCCAGGCGCCCTCCTGCAGGCTGAGGGCGTCCCTATGTGGTCATCTGTCCTGCAGCTGCCTCTCCTGGGACCCCTTGGACACATGTGCTTTTGAGGCAGCGGCCTGACTGAGCCGCAGAGTGGGGCTCACAGTCCTGGGGAGAGCAAGTGCACACCTGCTCAGGGAGCCTCTGCCCCCCAACCCTGAAGCCTTAAACACAAACTCTTTTCAAGATGGTCTGGTAGGTTTTGCTTCATGTACATTGAGGTGGTGTGCCAGGAGGCTCTAAGTAAAAGCCACTGCAGCTGGGCTGGGGCCTGTAACCCGCCTGTCTGAGTATAGCTCTTCGGATGAAACTTTCTAATCTTTATCTCCTTAGATCTCCTTAGATCTGCATTTTCTGTGTTAATGGGTTTCCTATAAGGCACTTCAGACCCTCTGTGGAAGAGAAAAGGGTCCAAGTGAGTAAATAAACAAATATTGAGAATATCATAGGGGAAAAGTTTTCAAAATGAGGACATTTTATAAAATGTTTTTATAAAAACATATTATAATAATCACAAACATAGTAGCAAAGCACTTTTATCTCAGTCTTCCCAACCCTGCAGAGTTTTACAATTTTCCTCATGTCACAGATAAGAAAACTGAGGTTTAGAGTGGGGAAGTAGATTGCCCAAGGTCATCCACTGGGTAAGCTGCAGGATGGAGACTCGAACCCAGGTCTTCTGTCATCACTGGGAGGGCCGTACCCCCCTGTTCCATGCCACCCCATGCTCTAAAGGTGAGGCAAGAGCTGCTGGATTCTTTATGCTCAAGTTCAAAGGAATGTGCAAACAGTCAGACAGGAAGCTCAGGAACATATAACTGCTCTGTGGAGGTGAGGCTGGCTCAGATGGGTTTCCCCGGCCCAAGGCCAGGCAGACCCCACCCTGTCCCTCCCAGTTCATGTTAATGCTGGGGCTCCTGCCAGGAAGGTCAGCTTTTCTGCTTGTGCTTTGGCAAGCTGGGCACAGGGCATGGGGAGGATAAGGCTTTGCTCTCCCTCTGGGGGGTCATCAGGGAAAGGCCTGGGCCCATCTCACAGCACATTTGGCTCACTGGAGAAAAGCTTGAACTTCTGCTGTAACCTGAGGGCTTTAGAAACCAGGAACTGCAGAAAATGTGCAGATAATTAAAAAGTATTGGCAAAGACTCTTGAGGGACGGGAGAAAAAATATGGAACAATTAAACCCTGTCACTGGGGAAACCCCTGAAACTCTCTCAAACATGAGGGACTCCCAAGTCTATTGGCCAAGCCCATGATCGTGAGTCTTGCTCTTGTGAAGCTTTTTTATGTAGCAGAGAAGCTAAGCCTACCTATAGTTATGTCTAAGAGTTACTTTCAGAGGACCTCTTTAATTGCTCAAATGAGGCCTCTCTTTCTTTAAGCCCAACTCTGCAAGTAAAATCATTACCCTCTTCCCTGTGTGGGGCATGACATCCAGGGGTGCAAGTCTCCCTGACACCATGGGATTGACATTGCCTTCCTAACCAAAAAGGGGGAAGGAAATGTAACAAAATATGGTGTCAGTGGCTAAGAGAGTTCAAATAGAGTTGAGAGGCTATTCTGGAGACTACTCTTACTCAAGCTTTAGCTAGATACTGCTAATTACCATGGTGTGCCAAACTCCAACCCAAACTATTCCCGTTAACCCTAAAGAACACTTAGGGTTCCACAAAAGTTCCATGCACTATGATTACTTTCCAGAAACCCACAACCTCCAGCTGGAAGTTCCTAGGCCAGATAAGTCCTGAAACCCAGAGGGGCCAGCCTCTTCAAGAACATCAACTAGTTCCATCCCCCTATCCCATATTATCAACAGCCATTTCCAACATGGGCATAGCCAAAATATCCCTAAAGATTGGGAGAAAGATCAAAGGAGAACAAGGAGTTTTAACATAGAAGATAGGATTTCTTTTTAGTCTACAGTGTCTTGGAGCAGCTAGAAGGAAAAACCCAAAATTTTGGAACTGTAACTCATACCAAACTCTGAAATCTGTTCTATAACTACTTGTTACAATGTACTTTGAAACCTATTGCTTTTTTGGGTATATGTTATATTTCACAATAAAAAGTGTTTGTTTGCGTTTTAAAAATAGAAACCCATGGGCTATGTGCATCGGTCAGGTCCCTGCCCTTCCCTGGGCTTTATGAGTCACCTGTCAGGAGAGAGCATCTGCCTTACATTACAGAAGGTAAATACCTGGAGCACTGCAGGTATTCAGTTCATTCCCTTCCTCTCCTCACTTTTAGAAAGGAAAGCAAATTCACCTTCCTTCCCAAACCCAGATTTAACTTGGGTGCATGCTTTTACTTTATAAACATCTTTAGCACGTGTGCTGAGTGTTCTGGAAAATGCTCTGGACCGAGAATCAGGATACCTGGGTTCTAGCACGGGCCTCATATCGACCCCGTGTGACCCTGGGTAAGCGAGTGGATTTCTCTGGCCTCAGCTTCTCCACGTGGAGAAGAGAGTTGGTTTCAATGGTTTCCAAGCCCTCAGATTCTATGATGCTGCTCACAGCTCATGCTGTAATAGCCTGCCTCAGTAAAGTCCAACAGCACCTTTTTTCAGGGTCACGGTGATCTGTCTGCTCAGATAAATTAATGCTCCTATGTCCACGGACACATTTGATGGGAAACCCGAGTCCATAGGCTGGTTCCACAACAGGTGGTGGCTAACACACATGCATTGTGGACCCTGCTCTTGCTGCTTTACAACAATCCTACATGGAAGGTTTGGTTATTACCCCATTTTACAGATAGGGAAACTGAGGCAAAGAGAAGTTAAGTACCCTGCCCAAACTTGTGCTGTAAGCAAAGGGTGGAGCTGGGCAGGCTGGTTCCAGTGACCGGCATTTGGGGCAGGGAGCCCACATGGTTCCTCTAATAAAACAAGAAAGTGCAGCAGCAGGTTTTGTGCAGACTTTCACAGAGCCGAGTCAGGGAGAGTGGGGGTGCTTGTCGTTTGACTTTGTGATGATATGACCAGCCTCTGACACCTAGTACAGAGCTCCCAGAAGGTTGGGTCCATGTTAGGCCCTGCCACCTGACCTAGGGACATTTTGTGACCTGCTGCTTCTCTATGATGCCCCCTCTACTTCCAGGCAGGCCACTGGGCCTGTATCTTCTGCAATCATGCCCAGTCCCCCCACCCTGTCTTGTGGACCAGGCCAGCCTGCGCAGTCCAGATCCTCACCTTCCAAGTGTTCTGTTGTAACCAGGCCCAGTGCTACCATGAAGGCGATTTTCTGAGAAGGGAAACAGAGAAGCGTTAACAGGGCCTTCAACAGTCATTCATTCATTCACTCGCTCACCAAGCACTTTCTGAGCACCCAACTCCATGGCACTTGTGGGGCTAGAGCTCAACAACTGAGGCCCCCGAATTCCAGATACCAAGTAGTTTTGAAGAAACACTCAGGATATCTGCTTCCCAGTAATGGGGATCATCCAGGGGAGCTCTAGGGAGCAACTGAGGGTCCCTGAAAACTCTGGATAAACACCCTTTTTCAAATATATTTTAAAGCCCTAAAGTGCACAACATTGGGTTGGTCCAAACCATTGATTCCAAACACATTGTCATTATCGGTCCTTTCATGGCTCTCTTCGTTTATTTAACAAAAAATTAAAAGCTGAATAAACAATAAAATGAACCACCAGTGAACACAAAAACCAAACCTTGTCTGACAGGCTGCATCTTTTCTGAGCTTCTCTCATCTCCTCCCTTTTGCACTCCCTCCAGCGATCCTGCTCTTGAGTTCTCTAATTATCATTCCCTTGATTTTCTATTGACACATACACTTTTTATCACATATGCACATGTCTAAACAAAGTATTAGTTTGATCAGTTTCATCCTACTGTTTGCAGTCTCTGCATGTGTTTTTCCTTTCATTCTACATTCTTCCACTGTGGTAGGCAGAAGCCTAAGAGGACCTCAAAGATTCTGCTCCTTGAAGGTAGAATAATCTCCTTCCCTTGAATGCAAATACGATGGGGCAGTCGCTCCTTTGGTTACACAACGTTGAGTAAGAGTCCAATGTAGCAGACTAGAGTGAGAGTCTCCTGCTAGCTTGGAAGGACCCACCGTGAGTTCTACAGCACCCCTGGTGTGAAAGGACCCATGGAAGGGTCCCATGGCAAGGACAGAGGGCAGCCTCTGTGAGCTGAGTGACCATGACTGACACCCAGCAAGACAACTGGGACCTCAGTCCTACAACCATAAGGAACTGCATTCTGCCAATGACCTGAGCGAGCCTGGAAGGGACCTTGAGCTCCAGACGGAGCTTCAGATTGGGTGACCCCTTGATTTCAGCCTGAGACCCCAACCAGAGAATCCAGCTGAGCTCTGCCTTGACTCCTGACTACAGAAATGATGACATAATTAATGGTTATTATTTTCAGCAACCAAGTTTGTTATGCAGCAATAGAAAACTAATACATCTGCTGATAGGCATTTCAGTTTCTTCTAGTTTTTCTGTTGTTAGTAGAAACTGCTGTCATGTACCTTGTTGTACTTGTCTATTAGTGCATATGGGCAAGAATTTCTTTTGGGCATCTAACCAGGAGCTGGGTCACAGGGTTATAAAATGTTAACATTTCAAGACACAGCCAAAATATTTCCAAAAATAGTTGTACCAATTTACACGCAACTCTAAGAAGTGCATGAGAGAGATTCCTATGAAGCACCCTGGAGAACCCTGTGCTTCCAGGGGTCCATTAATTAATTAATTAAAGTTAATTAGATGGAATTCTACAAAGAATTCCTCTGTTTAGGAAAATACTTAGAAGTATCTAAGGTATTTTTAAAACATTTGTGTAATCTAGTTACAATGCACTGTGAGCAAGGAACATGACCTGCACAACTTCTTTCTTTTGTTTATAAACTTATTTAATCAATTTTCTTAAGTATTTCTGTAAGGCATTTGAAAAGAAGTCACAGTCTTTGTAGGATATATTCTGTTGAAGTCATAAGCATTTATTTCTCCTTATTAATTACATTGCTCAAATCTTCTACAATGCTTTTTTCTACTCGCAACATCGCAGGTTCATTCTCAGCAAATATTTGTAGAAAGCATACTAAGTGTTAACACTATGTCAGGTGCTGGGTGTATAATGGGAAGCAAAACAAACATGGAGCTGGGGAGGGAGCTACAATCTTCTGTTAATTTGTGCTTTAGCACATAAGAGTTCAACGTTGCTATGTCATCAAAATTAATTTCACCTCTTAGAAATACAAAATGGCTCTTTTTATCTTGTTTAATGTTTTTTTTTCCCCTTGAGGTCTATCTGATTGAACCTATTTTTGTAAAGTAAATCAGAATATCCAATAAACATTTCACAGCATCTAACAGTGGATAAATGTTTGCTATGGGCCAGGCACTGTCAGCTATATTAATTCATTTAAGCCTCCCAATAGGTCCATAAGCTGAGGCCAAGTGAGATGCAGTGATAGGACTGGTCTGAGAGGCTGGTAAGGTGGGCTCAGGAGGTGATTTGAGCTCCTGATTACATGCAGCTTAGAAAGATGGAACTGGGGATTCAAACAATGTGCTTCAAAATCCCACAGCATTTGTGAGAGCCACAACCACCTCCCATTCTGCCAACATCAAATGCTCACCAGCAACCTCAACACGTTACAATCACCAGAGAGCTGCTCTGGTTTCTCATGATTTATTACTGAAAAGAGATTCAGCACCAAGTCGTTAGGCCAATGATTCAATTCAGTTAGTGCCAGGACATGGTGACCTCTATCAGGATTTGTGCATCTTGTTCCCTGCTGTGATTCTTCCAAGAGTCAAGGAAGGAAGCAGGCACTTGGGATCCACTTGCCCCCCCTACACAGGTATAGGAGGCACTGGGGGGAGGGCAGCCCTCTCACTGTCCATCATTCTTGCACTCCAAGCCTCAGGATTCCCCACATCTCCCTCTACCACACTTACCCCATCAGGTGGTGGTCTGTCTTTATACCCTTTCTCAAACCCACCCTTCTCTCCATCCCCAGGCCTCCCTGCCTCCAGGTGCCCAGTCCAGCTCAGGCTCCCCTCCCTGCATCACTGGTCAAAGCCCAGACTCCCAGGCTGACATTTAAGGCAACTCAAGCTTGGATCTTACACTTTCCCTGTTTGATCTCCCGGCACAGGTCCTCTGCATCCCCCTTCCCACTCACAGCACACAACAGGCACACATGCTCAGATGGATGACTCCAAGTCCCCTGGTAGACCGTGGGTTCAGGCCTTCTCATCGCTGCACACACCATTCCCTTCCCCTGTGACAACCCTCTACAAGAATGACTGTCCCACACTACCAGCCCTATGCATCCCCTGCACGGGCTGATGAAATGGACACAGGCCTGCTAGATTCTGCAAGTGAGTGGCACAGGGCCTGGATCAAAGCAGGTAGGCGAAGAAATCCTGGTAACTCTTGCTAGGGACCCACTTGCAAATATCTGCACACATGAAGAGGCCATAAACTTGTGGATAATTTAATTATTAATGAGGGCCCATTTGAGTCCTGTTGGCCAATTTCACCTTCAGCAAACCTTCCTCAGCTATTTGAGAGGCTCATTCTGAAGGGAGAAAGGTATTCCACTTTTCAAATTAATTCTCAGTATCGGCTTATTATCATGATCCTATTTTAAGGTGATTGGGTGAGAGAGGCACTGGAAGGCCTCCCGTTTTAATAAAATTAAGTAAATTAAAAGGAAAGACATTCCTTTCTGACTCCAGCAGTGAAAACAGTGACTACCCCAAGTGCCCTCTGACAGAACTCAATATTCTTGGAACAAGGTTAAAGATGAGTGAGAAGAGGACAAAATTTTATTTCTTCTGTTAAATCCACAAACACAGGATTAAGTCTAGATGATTCTGTGAAGACCGGATGGCTTCCTCAGCAAGGAGTCTGTCGACTGATGCGGAGGGGACCTGACACCCTGCAGAGGAGAGAAGCCCTCCTGAATTATCCAATTTGTAATACACTTACCATTGCATTAGCATTGTATAATGAATACAGTAGCTTGCTTTCATTCTTTTCCTACCTCAGAAACAGTTTATAATGTAGAAATGTTCCATTCCTGGAAAGTTTGGTGAACCTTACTGTGCTGGTTTGGAACTATAGTATACCTCAGAAAAGCCATGTTCTTTAATCTTGATTCAAGATTGATGAGACGGCTAAGTGGGACCTTTTGCTTAGGTTGTTTCTATGGAGATGTGACATACCCACCTATGGATGTGATCTTTTGATTAGATGGAGATGTGACCCTGCCCATTCTTGATTAGTTTGCTGGAGTCCTTTAGAAGGGGAAGCATTCTGACACAGACATTTGGAGATTCTTGGAGTGCTCCGTGAGATGCACAGGGATGCCATTTGAAACCAGGGCACAGACACTTGAAGAGAAAAAGATCTCCGGCCCTGAGAGATACTAATAGCTAAGAGATGAAACTCAAGAGTTTTGCCCCGGAACAGCTAAGTGAGACCCAAAGACACTTAAAGAGGAAGCTACTCGAATCAGAAGGTGGAAGTAACATAACCAGGAACAAGGACTAGCCGCTGCTAGTCACGTGCCTTCCCACGTGACAGACGTCGGCCTTTCTTCAGAGTCAAGGTATCTGTCTCTGGATGCCTTAGTTTGGACATTTTTAGGCCTTAGAACTGTCAACTTGTAACTTAGTAAATCTCCTTTATAAAAGCTGATCCATTTCTGGTATTTTGAATTCCGGCAGCTTCAGCAAACTAAAACAGTTATCCATATAACAATCTGGGCCCCATTTCGGCTTTAGTAGCTGTTTGGTTTTTTGGAGGGGGATTGGGTGACAGGCAAGCATGGTAACTTGGATTTCTAGTTTCATTTCTTTAATAGTTTTTGTATTTAAAGATTTTCAATTTATTTCCTAAAAAAATTACCCATTTTATATTCTAAAATTTGCCAGTGCAAATTAAAATTAAAAATACTTAACAACTGAAAATACTCTGTGACTTAGCCGTCTCATTCATTCATTCATTTTAAAGAAAAACAAGGAAAAAACATGAATACCTACTTCACAAAGAGCTCTACTGATGCCCAGTCACTCTTTTTTTCTGGGCCCAATTTTTAGAAAAATTCTGAATAGTTTTTCTTTTCTTTCTTGACCAGTCTTGCTAGACATTTACACTTTAAATTTTTTTAAAGAACTTTCAGTGCTGTTAATTGTGTCTTTTGTGTATTTCTTATTTCACTAATTTCTCTTTTCATATCTCATTTTTGCTTTTCATATCAATCATTTTCTTTCTATTTTGGGGGGGTTCTGTTATTCTTTTCCTAGCATCTTGCTACAAAACTTGTCATTTATTTTCACTCTTTCCTGACTTAAAAGACAAAGTATTTGCTTTTAAGTATCATTTTAGCTACATCTGACAAATTTTAATGTATAGACTTTAATTTTTTTTTATTTTATCAAATGAAAATATTTAATTACATTAAATAAAAATATTTAATTTTATTAAATAAAAACGTTTAATATTTATATTATAGTTCAGTTTAATAATTTTCACAATTTCCATTGTAATTTCGGAATAAACATGTTCCTAAATGTGTGTGTTTCTGTCTCTGGCTGTGTTAGGGGTGGGTGTGCGTGGGAGAGCACCTTGCTGCTCAGAAGCTCCAGGGACCAGCAGCCGCAGCTCACTGGGGGCCTCTTGGTAATGCAGAGTCCCAAGGACCACCTCAAACAATCCAACTAGAATCAACATTTTAACAAAACTTTCATGTGCCTGTTAAAGTTTGAAATGCACTTAGAACTTAGAGGTAACTGTAAGGTTAAAGAGAGCAATGAACCAATGGTGGCTGTGCAGAGGGGAAAACTATGATCCTTGTCCCAGGTTCTCCAATCACCTAGAGATACAATGTCAGCTCTTCTGGGTAAACGCTATCACATCTTTGCCCTGA
>PVIY010037047.1:0-24993 GCA_004026745.1 Myrmecophaga tridactyla
TGGGACTAGCACTTTCTAAAGCCCTGAGGATAAATGATTCTCAAACTTTGAAATCTAATGGACTTTGCCCTGCAGGTTTTCGAAACTGTATGGGTCCAGCGACCCCTGTGTTCCTTCCTCCCTATGGAAATGTGTATATGTATCCTATGAATGTTCCTCCTTTGTATGTTGGCAGCAAATAACTTGTTATGAGTTTTCAAAGGTCCAGAGCAAATGGAGAGAATTTTGCCTTAGGACAGACCATGCCCGTAACTGACTTAATGAGATTTTATACTGTCTCTAATTTTGTACTTCATTTGTATTGCTACTGAAAGGTTTAAGGTTTCTGATATTGTTATGAAATTAATGTATTTTGTATATGGGAAAAACATGTCTTTTTTAGGGGCCAGAGGGTGGAATGTGCTGGTTTGAAAGGAAATATGCCCCCTAAGAAAAGCCATGTTTTAATATAAATCCCATTTCATAAAGGTAGAATAATCTCTATTCAATAATGTATGTTTGAAACTGTAATGAGATCATCTCCCTGGATGATGTGATTTAGTCAAGAATGGTTGTTAAACTGGATTAGGGGACGACATGTCTCCACCCATTTGGGTGGGTCTTAATTGGTTTATTGGAGTCCTATAAAAGAGGAAATATTTTGGAGATTCGGAGAGAGCAGAGAATGCTGCAGCACCATGAAGTAGAGAGTCCATTGGAGATGAAGAAGGAAAACGCCTCCAGGGGAGCTTCATGAAACCGGAAGCCAGGAGAAGAAGCTAGCAGATAACGCCATGTCTGCCATGTGCCCTTCCAGCTGAGAGAAAAGCCCTGACTGTGTTCGCCATGTGCCTTCTCATTTGAGAGAGAAACCCTGAACTTCATTGGCCTTCTTGAACCAAGGTATCTTTTCCTGGATGTCTTTGATTGGACATTTCTATAGACTTGTTGTAATTGGGACATTTTCTCAACCTTAGAACTATAAACTAGCAACTCATTAATTCCCCTTTTTAAAAGGCATTCCGTTTCTGGTATATTGCATTCCGGCAGCTAGCAAACTGGAACAATACTACAATGTATCTTCTCTGAATCAGGTGAATCCACAGAAGGGCCACGCTTGGTCCCCACATTGCTCCAGATCCCTCCTGCCCACTTAGGATTCTCTGCAGGAAAAAATAAAAAATAAACCCTGCTGTGCTTCTTTTTTGCCAGTTTCTCAGACTAGCACATGTAAATAGTACCCACCAGGTGCTCAAATAACTGGACAGCAAAAAATTCAGTTTTGTTATTTAGGATCATGTCAAATACCACCTTAAAAATAAAAAGACATACTGATTTCAGAATTTCTCACTAACCTTAATGTATAAGGCAAGACCTTTGCATCAATTCATAATAAACCAGGGAGCGTTTATCAAAATGCTTAAACATACTTTCTTGTGACTCAAAAAAACATCTTCGAGGACTCTGACCTATAGAAAGACTCACATATGAGCTCCAAGATTCATGGTCAAGGATTGTATAGAGTAGTACTGCTTCTGGAAACAAAATTGTCCATTGACAGGGAAATGAGTTTAACGTTATGGGACGTAATGGAATGCCATGTAGCTGTTACATAGAACACTATAGCTTTCCAAATATAGACATAGACTGATCCCCTCCTACACAAAGAAAATAAGATCCCATTTATGTTAACATACATGTTTATGTACATATATACTTATGTCTATTTCCTTATGTACATACACAGAAATACTGAAAAAGATCTAGAAAGATAAATAATTATTGACATGGTTAGTTTGCTAAGGTAGTTTTTTTGTATAAATGTTTTTATTGTCAGACTTTAACAAACATACAAACATTCTCGACATGCAAACATTTCATACATGGTGTACAACCAAGGGTTCACAATATTATCACATAGCTGTGTATTCATCATCACGATCATTTTTTTTGAATATTTGAATTTCTCCAGCAAAACAAAAAAGAAAAATATCATACATATAAGGTAGATTTTTAAACTTTATATATTCTGAATTGTTTTAATTCCTGTATTACACACACACACACATCTATTTTAATTTATAAACCTAAATTCACTTGAGTCTCATTGACAGTAACTGACAGTATGTACTGTTAGGACAAACCAACTCACTCTTTCATTCACCAAACATTTATTGAATATCTGTTATGTGACAACTTTGTGCTAGAAACCGTGGCTGCAACAATAAAAATAATAAGACAAAGTCCTTGACCTCAGTAAGTTTCCATAAGGATATACATAGCCTATGAAGTACCTAAAAATTCTGGATTTCTCTTCATTTTTCATCTTGTATAAAAAGTTATTGGAAATAAGGGTATGTTGGTGTTCTTGCCAAAATGGGCAATAGTGAATCAGTAACAATGAATCAATACTGACTCAAGGAAACACCTCTATGATTTAACTCCCAAGATTTAAAGCGTACATTCAGCTCCCACCTCCAAACATACAGCACTCACTCATTCTCCTCCTCAGCCTGTAGGTGATGCCAGAAAACTCTTCATTATGAATCATGAGGAGACACGAAGAGTATTAGCAGTTGTGTGTCAAATCTAAATCCAAAGTTATCTCCTGAGTAGGCTTGTATCATTGCGGCAAAAAGAAAGGCCACCAGATGGCAGGATGGACACAAGTCCTGGAGAGGAGAGTAGGCTGTAAGGGGCTACAGGAACTTTATCACTGAAAGCTTTGCCAAATGAAGGATTCCAGAGGGCTTTTAGGATCCTGAAGGATGGCAGATTCAGAGCTAAGGACAATCTTGGCATTTCTCCTTGTCCGCATCTCTTCATTGAACTTTCTTAAGCTAGAGTTATATTCAATAATTTTCACCCTCTGAATAAAGTTAAGTCCATCTCTCCTTCTTTTCCCCCACCTAGGTATACTCGTCAAATTCAGTCATACTTTTCTGCCTTGGTAAGACTCCAGAGTAGAACTTCATAAATTGGACAAGATCTCCCTGTACTAGATAGAGGATGGGATGTGTTCTAGTTTGATAGCTGCCGGAATGCAATATACCAGAAAGGGAATGGCTTTTAACAAGGCGAATTTAATGAGTTGCTAGTTTACAGTTCTAAGGCTGAGAAAATATCCCAATTAAAACAAGTCTACAGAAATGTCCAATTTCAGGCATCCAGGAAAAATACCTTGGTTCAAGAAGGCCAATGACGTTCAACGTTTCTCTCTCAGCTGGAAGGGAACATGGTGAACATGGCGGTGTCTGCTGGCTTTCATGTGGCTCCACCAAAAGGGGGCTCTCTCCAAAATGTTTCCTCTTTTAAAGGATTCCAGCAAGCAACTCCACCTTCAGAGGGTGGAGACACACCTCCATGGAAATCATCTAATCAAAAGTTACCACCCACAATTGGGTGGGTCACATCTTCGTGGAAACAATCAAAATGCTCCCACCTAGCAATATTGAATGAGGAGCAAAGGGCATGGCTTTTCTGGGGTCCACCACAGATTCAGACCAGCATAGGATGCTTCCTCATACAGGGAGGCTGAGGGCTAGTGGATAGGGGACTGGTGGGCCAAGGGCACGACATGGACATGCCACTGAAGAAAGGCCTTTTTCGTGGTGCAAGGGAACCAGGGTTGAGAAATTATTTTCGATAGCGTTTGGGGTGTGTGTGTGTGTGTGTGTGTGTGTGTGTGTGTATGCTTGAGTTGCAGGGAGAGGAGCTAGCTTTTGAGAAATAACATTACAACTATGATTATAAAAGAAAGGTGTGTTCACTGAAAAATATTTGAGAGTTATGTGAGAAAAAATGACTATGTATAAAAACCAAAACTATAGCTGCCCAAACATTGTACTTATGCTACTTAAATATAAAGAGAAATATAGATAAAAATATTGAATAGCATGTGGAAGTATAAACCGGTGCAGCTGTTCCAGCGACAAACCTGGCAATATTTAAGCAGATAACGTATCTACCTAACCTATGACCCAGCATTTCCATTCCTGGGTATGAAGCTCAAATACATCCCCATGTGAACGGGGCCACAAGAGGACATGCACAAAGGGTTCTGGGTGGTTAGTGGTTCCAGGAGGTAGCCTGGATGTCCATGAACAGGAGAGTGAATAAGTCAACTATGTCAGATGTGCACGGTCATGTGCCAAGTGGCAAACACATTTATACCTGTGGGTACAGTGCTGCCCTGGGGAAAAATTCATGGATATAGGAGAAGTGGCATCTGGGACCTCCAATATTGCTCTGTCATACTCTGGGCCAGTGCACAGCAGTCTGGAAGGTCCATGTGTCTGATCAGGGACAGGGACCCTGAAACTTGGCCTATGGGTTTGAAAGGGGCAAAAAACGAAATTGCAACAGGGTACTTTGAGGACGTTAAGAAATTCATTCTTTAAATAATTTCTATGGAAGATCAAAGACTCAAGAATTCCCCCAAATACTCCTAAAGGAAAAAAAAGTGAAGATATTTATTTGTTCAACCAGATATCAAGATTAATTTTAAAGCTAGAAGATTAATACTGTGTGATATAGGCGCAGTGGTAGACAAACTGACCAACACATACAGGACAGAATCCAGAAGAGGGGCATACATGGAAGTCAGAGTGGAATGGCAGATGGCTGGGAAACAGAAATGCTATCAAATAAATGGTGCTGGACAATTGGTTTGTCAAATGAAAAAAAAAACATGATATAGGTTCTGTGGTAGTCAGGTTCAAGTGTCAACTTGGCCAGGTGATGGTGCCTAGTTCTGTTGCTGTGGATTTGCATCATTAGCCTGTGAAACTCATCTATGGCTGATTACATCCACAGTCTAAGGGGAGTGCCTTCCACAATGAGTGATGTTTGATTTAATTCATGGGAAGCTTAAAAGAGAAAGTTCAATGCAGCACTGCCCAAGCAGTTCAGCGTACCTCATGTCAGCACTCGCAGCTCAGCCCAGACCTTTGAAGATACAGAAAAGAACCACCCTAGGGAAAGCTGTTGGAACCCAGAAGCTGGGAAAGAAGGCCAGCAGACATTGCCCTGTGCCTTCCTGTGTGAGAGAGAATCTCAGATGAAAGTTAGCTGCCTTTTCTTTGAAGAACTATAAGTTTTTAACTAAAAAAATACCCTTTTACTAAAAGCCAATCCATATCTGGTGTGTTGCAGTCTAGCAACTTTGGCAGACTAGAACAGGTTCCCTAACCCATGCCATATATAAAAGCCAATTTTAGATGAATTAAAGGTTGAAATGCAAGAAGTGGAACATTTAGAAGAAAATATGAAAGATTATTTTCAGCGAGGTTTTCCTTAAAAAAAAAAAGAGAGAAGGCATTAATCAAAAAGGAAAATATTTTACTAAATTAAAATTAAAAATACATTTTGAAAAGCACCAGAAAGAAAGTGAAAAGGAACCATCATAAACTTGGGAAGATAGTTGCAACACACAAAATCAACAAGGGAATAGAATCCAGAATGTGCTTAAAAAACACCCCTAAAATTTTTAAAAGAAAAATGAGCAAAAGTCATAATCAGGTATTTTGTGGAACAGGAATAACAAATGCTGAACATACATATGAAGAGATGTTCAAGTTCATTAGTAATCACCAAAATGCAAATTAAGACCACAATGAGATATCATTGTACAATCATTAAATGTACAAAGAATTTGGAAGTCTGACATTACCTAGAATTGGTAAGGATGCAGATCAATGGATACTCATATGTAAGTCAGAATGTAAGTTGACCTTTTGAAAACAGTCTGACACCTTCATGTCAAGTTAAATATTCTATCTTCATAGACAAAGCAATTTCACTGTTAGATATAGACATTAAAAATGTGTGTACATATATACCAAGAGAGATGAGCCAGAACATTTATCACATTATCATTTGTCTAGCTTGTCTGAGCTGCTATCAGAAATTCTACATCATGGGTTAGCTTAAACAGAGGAATTTACTGGTGCACCATTTTGAGGTTAGAAGAAAGGAAGGTATCAGCAAGGCTTGCTTTCTACTGAAAGACTGAAGTGTTTTGGTGCTGGCTGCTGGCAATCCTTGGGCTCCTTGGTTTGTCTTTTGGTCTACCTTCCAATAGTGAAGTCCTTTCCTTTCTCCCTTCTGTGACTTCCCAGATCTCTTTTTAAGGCCTACAGTAATCTGGGTTAAAATCACCTTCTCTGGTTGTGCCACACCTTCATTAAAATAACATCTTCAGAGTGGGCAATGGTGGCACAGTGGCAGAGTTCTCACCTGCCATGCCAGAGACCTGGGTTCTATTTTCAGCCATGTCAAAAATGAAAAATGAAATAACATCTTCAAAAGGTGTAAATTCCTATTTACACTTGATTCAGGCCCACAGGGACACAAATTAAGAACATGTGCTTGTTGGTGTACATAATTCAACCTACCACATCATTCAGGTTAGCAAAAAAAAAAAAAGAGGATAAAATGTCAAATTTCCAACAATAGGTAAATAAAGGAATTATAGAATAGTCGCACAATGAAATATTATGTAGCATAAAAATGAATGAACTACAGCTAATTACAAGTATAAGAATGCATTTTAGAAACGTAACATGGAGCAAAATAAGCAAGTTGCAGAAAACTACACATAGCATGATACAGATTTTACAATGCTCAAAACCATACATTATTGTTAGGAAAATATACAATTAAAAAACAACTTTTAAAAAAAGGTAAAGGAAGGATAAACATCAAAGTCAGAATAATAGTCAACCTCTGAGAAGTGAGTCACGGTTGGGGAAAACCATACTTCTTCAAGTACTGCTCAATCAAGTTCTAGTTCTTAAATTCCATGGTGGACCCACAATTACTTATTTTATCATTATACTGTATAACTTCTGCAAATGTCACTTTTTTTTTTTTTCACATGGGCAGGCAATAGGAATTGCCAGGTCTCCAGCATGGCAGGCCAGAACTCTGCCTGCTGAGCCACCATGGCCCTCCCTGTAAATGTCACTTTTTTATACATCAATTATTACATCTTAAAATTTTAAAAAACTGAGAGAAATAAAATTCAAACATTAGTTATAGTGTATATTATACAAGTTTAGCAGTTTGCTTTTCTCCTTCCTCCAATTTTATTCACCTAAGTATTTTCTTAAATATATAAGTTTTAAACATCATGCCCTTCAGATTCTTTCTTATAGAAAAGCATTCTATCAAAGGTGGACAGGAGTAGGAGGGGAAAAAAAAAAAAACCTCCAAGTACAATGGGGCCTGGGAAGAAGAGACAACTTTTAAACTGTCACTAGATGGTAAAGTGAATTTTACTTTGTCTGATTAGAAAATGCCATATATACAGGCTCCAGCGATCCAAGCTAGCCTGCCATTTTGAGGATAGATTATAGGGTTGGGCCAGTCCCTAAAATTTTAACTTGCAACAATATATCTCTGCTAGTTCACCTGGTTGAACATCACAACAGATCTGGACATTATGGGAGAGTTGGTGTCTGTATTTACTATTCCCTAGGAATTAACAAAATTCAATTACAATGCTAAAGGACTCCTGAGGGAATGTTCCTGCTTTTAGATAATATAAAGCTTAAAGTCTACTTTTATTTTAGGTATTAAATCAGTAGATTCATTTTTTTTAATGTTTGACTCCTTACTCCCTTGTAATTTATGCAAATTACATTACTTAGCTAACTCTGTATTTTGCTATGATACCATTCTCAGACAGCCATATTTGATCTGTATCTTTTATCGTGTTTTTCCCCTGAATGCTGGACCTCTTCAGTAGCTGCTGAAGAATCAGAATGTAGGGGAAAGAACACAGGGTTTAAGGACATTAGGATATGGATTCAAGTCATGTTTGCTTACTTACTACTTAAGTCAAGCTACTTAACCCTTCTGGGCTTTTATTTACTCATCTGAAAAATAATTGTATCAGTCAATTGCATACAATTCAATTTGCTTGCAAACTATTCAAGCTCAAAGAAACAATTCATGGCTTTTGCATTGCTGGAAGTCCAGGTTGTCAACACAATTAGATCCAGAAATATAACAAGTATGCCCATCCCTCTTCTCTGCCTCTCCAAATGTGGCTTCCTTATGAAAACAGACTCCCATCATTCAGTAGAAAAAAAACTACTCCCTAGACCCAGAGTCATATTCTTCCAGCTTGGCAAGCCCAGGAAGGAAAAAAAGAAAAAGATAATTGTTCTCTCAACGTCTGATTGGTCTAGATTGGGACATGTGTCCACTCCTAAGCTAATCGCCACTCCCTGAAGGATGGTTTATTATAACTGGTCCACCAGGGGTCATGTGCTCCTTATCAACCATAGGAGCAGACAAGGTGATTGACAGACTCGCCAGGACTACATGGGTTGCCTAAAACGTGCAGAGTGGTGTGCAGACAAAAATAATCAACTTTGTACTAAAATAATTCCTCTGGTGTCTGAAAACATTGGAGAAAATGTTTTGATACTGTCAAATACTTATACACAAAATTTTTGGTTAAAAGTTATTTTTTATTAAAAACATGAGTTTGAAAGACAGCAGCATACAATCGTATTAGAATAGGCATCTGTTCAAAGTTAGTCATTTATTATGTAAAATGGGCGAAATGTTATATATTCTTTACAAAGTAAATGATCTACAAATGAAAGAAAGAAATATTAATTTTACATTTACTATAGACTATTTGAGAAATGAAAGCAATTGTAAAACTCCAATGTCTTTAAGCTAAATGTCTCATTTTCTATCAGGAACTAAATGTGCTCTCAGGGGTGTGAACGTTTCATGATTTCCTAGCTTAATGGGTGTGAAGCAAACCCACTTTTTTCTAGGAGGAAAATCTTTTCTAAAGATCATTGCAACATTTACAGAACCGGGCACATTTTTTACAAAATTGGAGGGTTGCAAATGACCTGCGAAGTTCATCAAATCTCTGCTAGTGGCATTAGAATGACAATAAAACCCTGCAGGGAATAACTATCGTGAAACAGACTTTTTAAAATGCCTTCCAGGGACAGCCTTTCTGTGGAATGGATGTTTCACACAATAAATCAAGATCTACCTTCACTTCTTCCCTTCAAGGCTGTCAGAAAATAATTGTATTACACTCAACTCCCAGCTAAGGCAATGGGTCCCGAACCTAATGACGCATCAGAGCCACCTGGGAAACTTTGTAAGAAACAGATTTCCTGTCTCCATTAAACCCACTAAATCACGGCCAGGAAATCAGTATTTTTAAAAAGCTTTTCATAGGGACCTTTATGCATCCACTTTGATCCATGCACTGGCTTTGGGGAATCAAAGAGATCAAGACTAAGGAAATATTTTATCATGACTCTAAGATGTGATTACCAAGAGAAATGTCTTCACTGTTGTATCAGGCACTGGAGAAGTAACAAGAAAAGTATTTCAAGTGTTGAGGCTCTAACTGTACATAGGAAGTTTGTGATTTTTTACATGTTCTGATTTTACTTTCATAATACTGATGTTATTGTATTAATGGGATATTAAAATATTTTAACAGAATATTGGAATATTAGTCGTATCAACCAGTTTTAAAATCTCTGCAGGCAGAGGCAGCACTTTCCCTATTACCTGCTTTCTCTGGGTGTTGGAAAGTGCCAGACAAAAAGATAAGATTATGAGGAGGTAGAGAATGAATAAGTAGACAAGCTTCCCTCATTTGTATGAGAGAATTTTCCGAATTAATTAAGAGCATCTCGATTCTTTCTGAAAAGGTTATCAGTTCACATTCAGATGATGAACTATCATGCAGTTATTAAAAGCATGCTTGTGAAGAATTTTAATGAGATCAGGCTGTATGAGAGTTTTGCATCCCTCACTCTGTGAATTACGTCATAAGAATTTTCCATGAAATTAAGATTCTTCACATATATATGTTGGCATTTCCATAGTATGTATGCTAATATATCTACATACTCTGTAAATAAATGCATCAAAATATTAGCAGTGGTTACCTCTCAATGGTGGGATTATAGATGAATTATTATTCTTTTTTGCATTTCAGCTTTTCTACAAAAATTAAATTTAATTTTTTGTAGAAAAAATTTAATAAATAATCAGAAAAAAAAGACATGCTTTAAAAAGAGTAATGGTTTTTTTGTGTTTTTGTTTTTTTGGCATTTCTCTCAAGGCTGTTAAAACAGAAAAAGTACGTTTTGTTTTTTAATGTATGGCTTATACATAAGAAAATAAAGTATGAACCATCACCTAATAGGAAAAGTTTTGAGGCAGAATTGAGAAGGACCATTCATTTATCCTTGAATCGGGTTTCTCATTATTCTTTTTAAATCATTTTCTAATAATTCTTTAAAAATATATTACTGTTATAAGGAGGAAAAACACTATTTTAGAAAACATTTTAAAGCCCAAACTCTGCATTAGAAGGGATTGTTTTACACTAGATTATTCTCTATTACTTGGAACACAAAATAGAACTGCCTTTTATTCTGACCCTTTTATTGTAAAACTCAGGGTGGTTCTTGTGTTTTGTCTTTTCTTTATCACGGGCTCCCTCTCTTTAGGATTTTAGCACTGTTTTAATAGGAGCTGCTCCAGAGCACACATCTGTGACCTACACTCAATATTATCCATTCTCATCAACCTTAACCAGAAAGTTTCCAAAAAGGATGAGCTCCCACCCCATCGCTTTGCAAAAGAGGTTAAGGGGTAGCTCTTGTTCCAACCAGCAGCCTCAACATATCTACTTGGCACATTCAGTGAGCTGATTGCTTAGAGCTCTATCATTGGAAACTTTCAGTGTATGTCCAGATTCATACTGAGTGACCCACGGCCGATGAGAAGTGCTAATTACACCCCCAGATAGACAAGATCTATTTTGTAGTTTCATCATCACCATCACCACCACCATCTGCTTTGCACATTGCTACATCCCAAATGCCTAGTGTAGTGCCAGTTCAGAACAGGCACTCAAAAGTATTTTTTAAATAGATGAATGGATGAACCACACGTAAATTTGAAAGTGAAAATGGAGAAATATGTTCTCTTTTCAAACTGTGTTTTCATGGTGCAATGACTCACCTGGCATGTCAGATTCACTAATGGAAACCACTTCCCGGCCATTGTCATAAAAGCAATTGATAGAGTTAAAAGTTTGAATGACTAGCTTTCTAAAGCCCTTCTCTTGTTTTTTTTTTCTAACAAATACATTTGAAGTGCCTACTATGGCACTTACCAGATAATTGGGGAAGGGGGGATACCAAGAAAAGATAAATACCCATGCTAGGCAGATTTAAATTCATGAATAGGCCATGTAATTCATATTTCAGCTATTTAGAACAGGAAGTGGTTATTGAAAAATAAAGATATTAGGCTTTTTTTTTCAACCAAAAATAAACATACAGTTTTCTGTAGAAGATGAAATTTTAGTTGTTATGCAAAAAAGTGTAGGGCTCAGACAAGCAGAAGAGAGGAAGGAAAGGACTGCATGCAGGAGAATGGAATAAGTGAAGATCTAAAATCAGAAATATGCACAGGAAACAAGAGAAGTGAGAAGAGATAAGTTTGAAGATGTAGTTACGAGGTAGACTCTGTAGATTTCATATTTGTTTAAATATGAGATACTTCAAACTTATTTTAAAAAGTGTAGAAAGTTATGTAACAGATATTTACGAATCCACAAAAAATTTTAAAGATATTTTAAATCTTGGCATATATGCTTGATTCTTGGGAATTTTTAATGGTATGATTTTGAATTTAGATTTACAGACCTGGCCTGGACTTTCCAAGCTAGATATAGGCATCAGGTTTAAAGGATAATGCAACACCATGCAATAAATATGAGTGTTTTCTTGGCTCTGACCTGTACTCAAACATCGCCACTTACTCTGTGCCTCAATATTTCCTTGTAAAATGGAGATATTTTGTCCCTTTAGATAAAGATTAGGTAAGTAAATATGAACAGTGCCTGATAACTACTATGTGCTCAGTTAATGCTAGTTTTGATTTTATATGTATAAAAAAAAAGAACCCTTCCTTCCAGTCTGCATTTCTTGTTTTGAATCCTCTCCGATTCCCACCTGGCAGCACCTTCTGGGCCTTTTCACAGTGTCGCCTACTTCCATGTTCAACCAAGTCTATACCTCCACCTCTCCATGTCCTTGTAGCATGGATGGGGTGATCTGATGGCCTAGGCCACCCTGCTTGGCACCCTTGCTGTCTTTCCTTGGTGATAACCTTTATAGTAATTGGTTTTCTTCCAAGCATGTGCAAAATATTTGCGGAAGGTTTATACCTTGAAATAACCTTCTTCCGCTGCACATTTCCTTTTACACTGAAACTCCCTAGTCAACACTGAAACAGAACTAAAGATTTAAATTAACTGTGAACCTCAGAGTCAGGTGCTATTTCCCTTTTTAAGAGGCATTCTTTTAGGGCAAGTTTTTCACCTCTTGAAAACTGCATAAGATGGTTCGGGGGAAAGGTAAAGGAACAAGTGAAAAGGAACTAGAAGGGGGGGATGGTTTGGATGAATGAGGAACAAAAATCTGATGCTGTGGCTTGGAGGGAAGAGAGAGGATGACCTGTCTTGGAGTATGGGCTCGTTAATTAATTATAGACCTCCTGCCAAGCAACAATTCTAGACACTCTCTAGCCTCTCCCCACCCATTATAGAGGAGACCCAATGTGAGGGAGGGAGGCCTAATGGGAAATTCTTGCACCCTGATCAAGGTGAAACTGAACTGAATTAGTGGGGAATTTTCCTGCAAGAATGTGACACATATTAAGCTTCTGTGATCAAATGTATAAAAATTAGAAAAGCACAAATGTTGATCATGTACTATATCTTAAAGAAACCAGTTTGTGTCGAACTGCTGTCTTTGTAAATTTCACTTCTGCACCTATTTTTTGGAACAACACCATTTTTTTCCGTAAGAATCAGGTCTTACTGTTTAAGTGTGAATGTACTAAGTTTGCTTAGGTTTTTTTACACTGTTATTTTACCTCAAACAGAAAGTTCACAGGTAAGACTGAAAGGAACTGAAAAAAACTCAGACCTGATGATACAAACTTTTGAACCTTGTTCTAGAATAAGTGCTTGAAGCTGTGTGAATAACCAAATCTTGGGGGAGAGAGCAGGGGAGAAGACCAGATGATTAAGACCAAAGTTTTTGGCCATCCTAAATTCACTTGCATGAAAACGAGATATAAGTGCTCTCATAGGAGAAAGATAACTAACCACAGATGTAGAGAACAAGAAGGCATTGGAATGATGTCAAGTTATGAGGGCACAGCCCATCAAGTTGATTGCTTAAGGCAGGAAGAAAAATGGGGGCTGAGGAAAAACTCTAGATTGACCAATTAGAAAACTGCTAGTGATCTTCAAAAAAGCAGTTTCCATAAAGCGCTGAGAGGAGATGCCTTATCACATGAAGTTGAGGAGGGTGATACTATTTTGGTTCCAGAGGCAATGGGAAATCTCCCTGTACAGAAGTAAACTAGGCTCTGCTCTTAGCAACTGCCTTCCCATCTTCTAGGCTGTAGGTACTGAGGCATTGCACACAGATTCACGTAGTCCAAATTCTTTGCTGAGTCAGCCCCTACCCAGGAAATAAGTGCATTGGGATTTTATGGAGAGTGTTTGTCATTAGTTGCACTATCATAAAGCCAAGTATCTGGAATACCAGCAGTATGGTACACTGAGCCATGGGCTGCCCTACCTCCCATGCTTTTGGCTCCTTCGCTGTTCTTAGGCTTTGGCTTTGACTTTAGAATTGGCATTTCCATTTACCCGCTGGTGTTAGAACCTGTGTGAATCCCATTTCCTTACTCCTGGCTGGTGAACTGGCTTTCCAAAAGCTACTGCAGCTTCTCCCTCAAGGGTCTAGATTCAATTCCCCAGCCCTGGTCAGGAGGATATGGCTCAAAAGGGTCAGCAACCTGGGATGAGGGTACTGCCGCCCACCAAACTACAGTTTCTATCGCCATTTTCTGTCATTTCCTGTTGTCTTCCCAGACCTTGGTTTGGTCCTACCTCAAGATTAATGCTGATATGAACCAAATCACCATTTCTGTTACATACAATGTGAACTGCCCATTCCCCCAACTAGTGTGATCTGTCACCTTGAATCTAACACTATGAGTGGCCTTCAGTTCCTTGGCCTGTGTTCCAGATCATGATATGTGCTTCTTAAGCTTTCCTTTTCCAGGAGAATTTTTAGATGTTCTTCTTTGGCTTACAGACTCAGTCTTATTTCCAAAGCACATAAAAACATGCACACACACAGATCCAGACAAATACATATACATAACCTCTAATTTTTAGGTGATCCTTTGATTCTTTTGGGTCCCATAGCTTGGAACAGTCTTGGATCTCTTGAAACTTTACCATCAGGCCTAAACTCCAACCATACTCTTCCAACCCCACATGCTGGGTGGAGGAAATGGCACACACCTTACACTATAATAATAGAAACCTACTGTCCAGATGGAAGAATCTCAATGTAATCTCTACTGGGAAAAGACACACTAAATTCTGAATTCAGTTTTGGGCATATTTTAACCTTGATATCAATTCTCACAATTCAGGTAACAATTATCAAATAAGCAATCTGGCATACCCAATGCCTTCATTAGAAATAAATATTTAAACTCTCATAATAAGATTATTTTTTAACTATGGAGTCTGCTTAAGGAATGGTTGTGGCAAGACCTTCATAGAGGGAAACCTGAAAAAAAAAAAAAACACAAGATCAACTGATCTCCAATATTCTTTCAAGGTCTCAAAGTCCTACACCTTGAAAACACTAAACTCTCCCTCTACTTCTTCCTGGCCATCATCAGTTTTTCTACCCTGTTCATCTCTCACACACATGTATTTAAAAAAGGACATTTTTAATTAATCCATCTTCCTAAATTCAGGAGATCTGAATCTGCCATATACCCAACTTCTACATAACCCACTCTACATGACAGCTGACTGTTAAATGAATTAAGATCGCCACTTCTGAGATTCAGTAGCTTTGGGGTCAGGCAAGCTTTTCCTCAAATTGTGGCTCTGTCATTTACTAGCTACTTGACCTTGGGCAAGTTATTAAACCTCTGAGTCTTAGCTTCCCCATTTGTAAAATAAACACTCCAGTGCCTATCTACTGTCATTCATTCAATTTGGGAAATGACTTAAGGGACTAAGGTATTTCAATGAGATAAGAAGAAAAAAAAAAAAGTATGGGGGAGAGTCCCTTCCCACTGTCTCCAAAGGGTCAAAGGGTAGAAACAGCAGGGAAGACTGATTCCCAGGCGAGAAATAGCTGTTCACCATCTGGAGCCACTTGCAGCAAGCAGGGTGTCTTTCCAGAAGTACTCCACAAGGAGCCACTGGACCACAGGTGAAGATTAGTGCCCAATAGATTTCTGCATCGGCAAGTAGATTAGAAGAAATTGAAACTTCTTTCCAACTCCATCAGTGATGACACAAGATCCTAATCCACTAGAGTATCTAAAAAAAAAAATAGTCTCACTATTGAGATTGTTCTAATATTACTTAGAAGTTTCCGGTTCTAGTTTTCATGCATCGCTCTTCTTTCTTATAGTTTATTTTTCTGCCATTGTTTCTGAGAATCTCTTGCAACTTTTTTTTGAAAGGCAGTAAATGACTAAATTAGTGAGATGATGAGTTAATGAACTGATAGTGTGATGCAAACACTTTTAGTACAAATTACATGTGATGAGGATTTAACTTTTGTTAGATCAGATTCAACTCTGGATAATATAGTGAAAAAGATAGTCACCTTTCCAATAACTCTGTAACCAGCACTTCCATTATGGTACCCATTGAGGTAGGGAGAATAAGGCCCACACAGTGAAGTCGCCCTCTAAGCCCCAGAAGCTATGAATATGTGACTTTATAATGCAAAACGGACTATGCAGATGTGATTAAAGTTATAGACCTCGAGATGGGGAGATTGCCCTCCAGCATCTGGATGAGCCCAAACTAATCTCCTGTATCTTTAAAATTGGAAAACATTTCCTGGCTGAGGTCAGAGAGAGTTTTATCATTGAAGATCATCAGAGATGCAGTGTTGCTGGTTTTGAAGATAAAAGAAAGAAGCTATAAACCAAGGAATGCTAGTGGCCTCCAGAAGCTGGAAAAGGCAAGTAAAGGAATCCTTTTTCAGAGCCTCTAGAAAGAAAAGCAGCCCTGATGACACTTTGATTTTATTCTGATCTATTGCATTATAAGATAATAAATCTGTATTATTTAAACCACTAAGTTTGTGGCAATTTGTTATAACAGCTGTCTTAACTTGCCTGAGCTGCTATCACAGCTCAAACAATAGAGATTTATTGGCTATGGTTTTGAGGCTATAAGAAGTCCAAAATCATGTTATCTGAAATGCTATGCTTTTTTCCCAAAGACTGTAGAGTTTTGGTGCTGGGAGCTGACAATTTTTGGGATTCCTTGGTTTGTATTTCTGCCTCCCATCTCACAGCAAAGTCCTGTCCTTTCTGTCTTCTGTGACTTCCAGGTTCTCTTTATAAGACTTCCCATAATCCATATTAAGGCCTGTCCTTAACTAAAAATAACATCTTCAAGAGATCCTATTTACAGTGGGTTCACACCCACAGGGAAGTGGATTAAGAACATGTGTTTCTTGGGGTTCATAATTTCAGCTACCATAGTAGCAATAGTAAACTAATACCCATATTAAGAAATCTTATTACTTCTGCTCTCCTTTCCAGATTCTGCTCAGAGGCATCACAATTTACAAAATTTGTGTATTAATGCCTTTTTAAATTTTATTAATAACTATATGTTCCACTTGAATAGGCTTTAATCATGTAGCAAAGGCAGATTATGAGTGTATATACCCATTTAATAGATGAGGAAACTGATGTCAGACCGTAAAGTGCTTTGCCCAAGGTCGCAGAGCTGATAAGCAGGTGGATGAGCTGGGATATCAATTATCTTCTGACTTTTCCAATCTTTTTTCCAGGACACCAACAGTGCCTCAGGCATTATTGTATATGACCCTACTGACCTTATAAGGTAGAAAAATCACAGATGCAGATGCCATTACTTTTTTTCTATGATGCAGAATCCATTATTGTAGAGGAGTTCAGTGATCAATAATGAAGTCAGAACCAGAGCATCTCATAACCCAGTGCTTTTTCTGGTTTGTATGACCACCTATAAGATATGGTGTGTAGATTCAGATATAAAATATGCAGGATATTTAGAAACAGCATATGGTGTAGATGAAAACAAATGATTTATAACAGCAGTAACTTTTAACAACCTACTTATTTGAACCTCAATTTTCTCATTTGTAAAATCTAAACAGTAATTCCTACTTGACAAAATTGTTGAAAGAATTCAATGGGAATACGACGGTAAGGGAAGCCCATGGCATGTGTGCACATGTAGCCATCTTATGTCTATACATCATCTCAAAAGCATAACTACTTTGTGTTCTTACTCATAAACAAACAGAATCTAGATATTCAATCTGTTAAAAGTCACTGATTCTTGGCTTCAATAGAACAGTAACAAATCAAACATTAAAAAGAGCTAAGGGGAAAAAAGATGTTCCCTCCACTCACAGATGAATACAATTCTAATGTGTCCTTTGCCTTCTTAAACCCAAAAAGAAAATGTACCTGTATGTGAAGATTGGATTTGGTCTTCTAGGCTTCTATTAGAGACACAGGAAGAAATCAAGCTTAACTTCAATGAATCTTTCCAAGAGAAATTGCAATCGTATTTGGATCTCACCAAATTTCTTCAAATTGAACTGAAGGGCCCCCAAAATGGTGGTCAAATTCATTTTCATGAACATTTAAAAATAAAATAGTTTTTGACCTAATTCTAGAAGAAAGCTGCATGGCTCAGCACAAACCTACTCATGTAGATAAATACAATATTATGTAAATAAAACGCATAAACTTTTTGAAAGAAGATGACTTCATTTAATTGGAACTGAGGGTTTTATTGCAATGTAATGATCGGTTATTTGAGATATCTTTTACCCTCCTGGAAATGAAGACTGGCAATAATATATGACTTATTGAAATTTTGAAAACAAAACTGATATAAAAATAATTTTTGCAGACTGTCATTTCAGAGTGCAGAGAAGTAGAGAAACTACATTATAAAAAAATCATGAAAAATATTTCTTCTTTGCTACTCCATGATTTTTCATTGAGATAAAAATTAAAGGGACTCTAGGAATACAAGTGTTATTTTAGCTCCTTCAGTGTATGAAATCATGAAATGCAACTAGTGCTCTCCTCTAAACACTGGGAATAGCATAATAAAATAAATACATTGATTATATCTACTACACACTTCTCAAGTCCTTTTATCCTCATGATATATATCCTTTATCTTGACAAGCAGATAAGAAAAGCTGCATAACTGCAATGAGCCCAACATAAAATCAAAGACCCTCAGAGTTAGATAGAAGCATTAGTCAGCCCTTGTGGACTACTGAAAGCTATTTTAACTCAACATACCCCACACTGAACTCAATATCTGCACTCTCCCAGCCTATTCCTCCTTTGGTTTTACTATTCTGAACAGCACCATCCCCTCCCTCCTCTTCACCCTGGGAGTTGGAATTTACTCTTTGCCCTCTCTCCTCACAGTCAGCAAATAATTACATCCTAAGGAGTCACTTCCTAAATATCCCTTAATTCCAGACAGAACTCCACTACCCAAATCCAGGCACATGCCCTCTCTTACCTGGGATACCAGGAATAATTTCTCAGCTAATCTGCTTCTGCTCTCACTTCCTTCCTCCTCATTGACACTTAGCTTCTAAAATATTACTCATAAGACTCTGCTCAGAAATGTGTCTTCTCACTGCTCACACTCTTAGGATGAAGACCACACTCCTTAGCATGGAGTAAAAGGCCCTTTTGGCTCAGGTCCTTGACAGAGAACTTATCTCTTTCTGTCTGTCCATCAGGGCCCAAGACCTGGCCATCCTGCACCCTTGAGGTTTGCCTCAGATAAGACACACATCTCCACAGCTCTGTACCTTTGCATCTACCATCCTTACCAACCCATGACTATCATCAACCTATCTGCCAATAAAATTTTACTTGTGCCTTAAAAGATTTTTTTCAGGTGACCTTCCCCAAAAAGCCCCCTCACTTTACTCAAATCTGGTACTGTTTCTCTCCCTAGGAACAGCAACTATTACACTGTTTTGTAACATTGTCTGTCTCCCTCATTATGTGGCAAGCTCCATTAAGGGCAGGGATGTCTTCTTGCTCATCACAGAGTATGGCATGTGGTGAAACATTCAATAAATGCTTCTGGGTCAACAAATGATTATAGTCTCACTTTCTCATCTGTCATTTGTTAGATGAGATAATTTCATTCCAGAGTGATTAAGTAAGCAACTTGCCCAAGGCCACCTAGATGGATAATAGAAGAGCCAATAAAGACAGACACAAAGGCCTCCAGATTCCAGCCTAGTAATAACTACTCTGTACCTGTTTCATATTTGAAACAATCATGTCCTAGGGTAACAATTTTCCCTGAGTTGCCCATCTTTATTGGCGGACATTTATTTTTGGTTTGGTATGCTCTTCAGTGCCTACACCTTGATTTTCCCTGGGGGAAACTGCCTTCATGTATTCTCCTTATGTATAGTGAGAATGGGGATGGCCCCGTATCCTGACTTTGGGAGAAGGAAAGTGACTGCTGCAACCCCTGGGCCAATCAGAGATAATGAGTGTCAGTCTCGGGGCTTATTAAACTATTGAGGAGATGTCTTTCCTCTGGACTTATGAAGCTGAACTAAGAGAAGAAGCTCCCTGTGAATGAAGAGAACAGAAAGCTGAAAGATTCTTGAGGACTTTGAATACTTTCAGCCATGCCAGGAAGTGTGGCTTTGTCATGTGTCGATTTGACTAAGCTGAATTACGCCTCCCAGAATCCCCTTCTCTATATGTTTTTGATAAGGATGGAATATAGAAGACATTTTTCTTGGGATTTGGAAGGTAGAAGTGAAGCCAACTATATTGTTTTTATGTCTAAAAAGTCAGGGCAGGGGCATCAAGTATTGCTGCACTGCTTGCACATTGTTGCTTATCTACTGGCTTGACTCACTGTCGTGGGGCAACAGATAGGTTTCCATCTCTCCACTTTCCCTTGGACTCACCTTTAGCTTTACAAACTTCTGGTCCAGGTGGGTGTTTAGCTTCAAGAGAAAGGGCACCACCTTCTCCTCTCCTACAGGATCCCCACAGAAGTCCAATGTTGTCTGGAGAGGGTGAGAAACTGAAACGGATTCCATTCCATCCTCAGAGATTCCAGGTCATGTTGATGGGTCCCAGTTTGCCCTTGCTCCTTTCTACTTTGCATCCAGCTTCCTTCCTGACTGCTGACCTGACATCTTCAAGCTGCAGCATCAGAAGCAAAGACAACAGCCTTACAGAGACTGCTGAACCAGCTTCCACAATTGCATAATGTCAAATTCTTATAATAAATTCCTTTGTGCATATGTGTGTGTGTGGATTGATTAAGCCTTTCTCTGATTGGAGCCTGTACTATTCCTGGACTTTTCCATTACATAAATTAATAAATTCTGTTCTAAGTCAATGTGAATTTGGTTTCTGTGACATGCAGTAAAAGGAATTAATGCTTGGGATTATCATATCTGGACTGAACGACTCAGTATCCTGTGGACAGGGTCTGAGCCTCACTCATCCTTGAATCCCTAGCACCAAGCAGAATGCCAGGTACATAGTAGGCACTTGACAAATATGTGCTGAATGAACTGACAACAAATGGCTCCAGAATAAAAATGCTCTCCTGAGGCCTAGAGCTAAAGCCTCACACAATGTGAATCATTTGGAAGATGAAAAGCAGGATGAGAGGAAACTCCAGGCATCTGGATAAAGCCATGAGGATCCTGGGTCTGCAGAGCAGCTGAGCCTTCCACCTGGCAGCCCTGGGGGGAGGGACAGCACATGGCCAACCTCTCATATTCACCACTAACACAACAGGTGTCCTGGGGCCAGCCAGCCCTGGCAAACTCTTGCTCAGAAGTGTGCTTCCTGTCACTCCTAACAGGGATTCACCAGATGAACATAACAGAAGTGGGTCAATAAGATACTTTTTAAGTATAAAATTTGAAAGCTCCCAGAAAAGGAAGCTTCTGAGAAAGGTGTTCACTAATCAATCAAAGAATTTATATCTATATCAGTTTCCTGGCTGCTAAAACAAATACCATAGAATGGGTTGCCTTAACAACAGGAATGTATGGGCTCATGGTTTCAGAGGCTAGAAGGCTCATTTCCTCCCGGGGTCAGTATCTGCTGGCTTGCCGTCAACTTCTGTGGTTGCTTGGCTTTTCCACCACATGGCAATGCATATGACTGTGTCTTCTTTCTCTTCTCGGTTCCACTCACTTCTGGCTCCTTGCTGTTTCCTGGGGTGTCTCTCTCTGTGACTTCATCAAAAGATCCTATTTACAGTGGGTTCAATGCACAGGAATGGATTAGGATTAGAAATCTGTTTTTATGAGGTACAATACTTCAAGATATGGCAATATCTGAGATAAAACCTAAACACTAACTGTTCTTTGTGCCTGCCTAGAACACTTTAGGAGATCCTAAGGGACTAAGTAGCTCACGGGAACCACAGAAACAGAAATTTCTGAACGGAAATTTTCCAAACGGTTTGACTTTGACTGATATTCAGTATAAATGAACCAGGCAATGAACCAATTTATTTGCAAGTTTTCCCTCAGAGGGCAAAACACAAGATACACACATATTGAATCAAAATGGTAGAGGGGTGTGCTTGGCTGATGACAACTTCCAAAGATATCCAAAGATACACAGGCATTCAGTTTATGAAAATCACCCCAGACTACAAGTATGTTTGAATTCATCAGATAACTAATCAGTCACAGTTAATGAGCCCCAATTAGAAGTCAGCTACTAGGCTTGTTGCTATGAGAGACAGTAGTGACCTACTCTGGTCTCAATGGGGAGAGTGCTGGAACCTGAGAAAAATGCATATATGGAAAAAGAGTTTTGGACTCTGAAGATCCAGATTGCTTCCATGATCAATACTTGAAAATATCAGTCTGTCATCCTGAGGGTGATGAGCTCTGACCCCATCCATGGAGGGCACATAGAAGCGTTGCATTTGAAACCCTCCCAGCTGTCATCCTGTGCATCTTCTCTTTATGAGTTCTTCAGATTTGTATCCTCTCTTTGATGGTAATAAAACTGTAATTGCAAACACAGTGCTTTCCTGGGCTCTGTGAGATAGAAGTTCTAGTGAATTATCAAACCTAAGAGGATGGTGGGAAACCCCTAATTTGTAGGCAGTTAGTCAGAAGTGAAGGTAGCCCTGGGAATCCCAAAATTTTTGGCTGGTGTCTGAAAGGCAATCTCGTAAGGATTGCCCTTAACCCGTGGGGTCTCACCTCACTCTGTGTCAAGTCTGAATTGAATTGGAGTTGATGTTGAAGGCTGTTGAAGCCATTTGCAATACCTTATATCCCAGCAATTTCTCTCCTAGAGATAAACCAACAGATATAAGCATGTGTTTATATCAGTGTAACACACACAAATATGAATATATATTGTAGACAAAAATAGCATTACTATTCATTATAGCCCAAAACTAGAAACAATCCAAATTTTCTTCAACAGTAAAGTATGTAAATAAATTGGAGTATAGATATGCAATGGATATTTGGCAGTAATAAAAATAAACTGCAGCTATATGCAACATGTATAAAGCTCACAAATAAAATATTGAGCCCCCAAAGGCCAGATACAAATAGTCCCTATCATAGGATTCCATTTACCTAAAGTTCAATGACAGGCAAACAGAATTCGTGAAGACGAAAATCAGGATGGTGATTGACTTTGGGGATGAGCTTAGAGACTGGAGGTTGAGATTCCTCTGGTGAGCTGGCAATGTGCTATTTCTTGGTCCAGATTACAGTTACAAAGGCATGTTCAGTTTATGAAAATCACCCCAGACTACAAGTATGTTTGAATTCATCAGATAACTAATCAGTCACAGTTAACGAGCCCCAATTAGAAGTCAGCTACTAGGCTTGGTGCCATGAGAGACAGTAGTGACCTACTCTGGTCTCAATGGGGAGGGTGCTCAGGGCCTCCCATCCCAACTAAGCAAAAGGGCCACTGGTCCTTAGAAGCCTACCTGGACTCTACCAGGGAAAGATTTGCACCTTTTCTCTATGCTCCTGTTGCAATATTCTTTCATGGTAATTGGCTTCCATAGGGTCTACCCCAATGTACTGTAGGCTGTTTGAGAACAGAGACAGCCTCTTTTATTTCTCCTTTCCCACTGTGTCCAGCACATGATTGATTGTCAATAACTTTGAATTAAAGAAAGACTTCCTGGTTTAGAGTAGATACGTAATACATGTTCATCCATCCTTCCCTCTTCTCTCTCTCCCACCAGTTTTTCCTTTCAGCCAAAGGAGACTCTACTAGACAGAAGGCATTGAGTGTCTTCAGATGAGACCCTTAATTAAGAGTTTAAACTGAAACAGTGGCCAAGTCCATCTTAATTTAAAGTGCCTACGTACCAAAGTATATACTGTAATTTCATTTCTAATGGGACAAATGATTCCACTGGAGAAATTAAACTTTGGGCTGTTACTTCAATAGCAAACACCTATAGTTAATGGGGTCTTTCAGGATTGTGGATATGGTGGTTTTATGTACCCTAGAAAAACAAGTCCTTAAACCTAATCCATTCCTGTGGAAATTAATCCATTTTAAGTAGGATCTTCATCAAAAGATAACTTCAGTTAAGGTATGACCCACCTCATTCAGGATGGGTCTTAATCCCATTATTGGAGTCATTCATAAATGGAATAAACACAAAGAGAGGATGGGAGAGAGAGAGAGAAGCCATGGAAGCAAGAAGTTTAACTCCATAGAGCCTGGAAGAGAAGGGAGAGACCAGCAGACACCACCATGTGTCTTGACATATGGCAGAAGAAGCCAAGGATTTCTGGCAGTTGGTCTGCAGGAAGTATCACCTTGATGACGTCTTGTTTTGAACATTTTCATGGCTTCAAACTGTAAGCTAATAAATCTCCATTGTTTAAATCAGTGCATTTCATGGTATCTGCTCTAAGCAGCCTAGGAAACTAAAACAGAGGGTAAAGCTTGCAGAAAATCATTCATGCTATGTGAAGTGGAAGGTCAACAAATTCAATAGCTGATAGCAGCTTCATCTGGGGACAAACAGGCACAGCTAATGCACTTTACAAGCTACCCTAAGTGGGTTACAAAATGCTTCTAACAAGGGAAGGAGGATCAGGAAAGAGAAAAGCATTATTAATTACTGAAGTGTAAGTGGCTGTGATCACAATTTAATTTCTTGGATTTTTTTCTATAGAAACACATTTATGAACAATGATATATAAAAATGAAGTTCATTTCATCATAGTTTGGAATAGTGAAAAATCAGAAACAATTAATAATGCTATCATGTCTATTGTTAAAGGAATACTTACATTATGATACTGCTATAATACAGAATGTTATGCAGCTGTTAAAAAAGCATAAGGTGACTCATTGGATTGGCAGGGAGAGATATCCAAGATGTTATCCAACAAGAAAACATTGCAGAATAATAATATAATAAGAAGAAGAAGAAAGAAAGAAACATTTATAAAATGCATAGAAATTCATCTGGAAAATCTCACACCAAAAGGCTGATAGAGATTACTTTGGGGAGGAGCAATTAGAGAAATATGAAAGGAGGGGAGAGAAGAGAGAGAGAAGCCATGGAAGCAAGATATGACTTTGCTATTTATATTTCTGATTGGCTTGAATCTTTATTGGTTGATACTTTTTAGCTTACTTTGGAAAAAAGTTTGAAATCAGGTCCATTGCTTACCTTGGGTATTTATGCCATCTTTCTGTGTACCAGTTTCCCCAACTGTAAAACAGATAATGACTATTTCATTGGGTGGTAGCAAAAGATAATCTATGTACAATTCATCACATTGCCTGATACAACTGGAATCCATTTGTTTAGGTTAACTA
>PVIY010037048.1:0-24992 GCA_004026745.1 Myrmecophaga tridactyla
GGCCTCCTTTTACTCTCTCAAATAAGTGCCAATGAAGGACATTTTCAGTGAAGAGAGATGACTGATGTGGTTGTTCTTTATTTTTTGTGTCTCGCTACAAAAAAGTGAGCCAGGAACCTGCAAAGTACTCATCATCACAACAGCCAGCTCTCTTAGCTTATTTTACTGCAATAGTCTTGAAATACACGCAAAATATGTTTATAGTTTTAACTTAAATTTGTTGATTGAGAATATTTAAAGTTGCAGAAATATTTGCTAAATAAGCCAACCTTGAACCATTCTTTAAAAATAAATCATGATTTCATTATCTTACCTAGATTTTTATCCTTTATCATGACATCAGGTTTTGTCCCCTCCTTGAGGAAAAGTGTGTGCAATCCTGACTTCTAAACATTGGCCACTATCTTTCTCCTTAGCTATATCTATGTTATATAGCAAGCTTTCAAAGTTGCACCTTGTTTCATTAAAATTCTATATAAAAAAGATGAATACTCAGTGTTTTATCTTTCTTAAAGACTCTTTTGAAGACGTTAAGAATTCAGAGCTAAACTTTGATGAAAGCTGTTCTTGGTGATGGTTGTAAGTGGACTTTAGTATATTTGTAATAAAAAAACTATCTTGAAAAAAAGAAAACATGTTCACATTTGATTCACATTTAAAAATCATAAACCATTATTTTTTCAATTTAATCATAACAGAAAGATAGAGAAAATGCTACAGAGACTAAAAAAGAAAAGCAAGGAGAGTAGAATTCATGTTAGAAGGAAATAATGTATGAAATGACCTCTAAGTTAGATAAACAGCAGATGAAAATTAATATTCAGGCAGAAAAAGAAACTATATATTTTTTTCTTTATAAAAATGAAAATTCCACATAAGATATAGGGCTGATTTCTTTTTATCATAATTAAAATAAATGAATAGTGAAGCATAAATAGAAATGCCTGAAAGGAATAAAAAATAAAACAAGAATGCATCAGTATAAGTTTAAAATATTTCCAGTTTTTTTGTCCATTAAAATTTAAGGTTGGAAAATAAAGTCAAGAAAATATCCCAGAGTAAATAAGAAGAGAAAGATCACGTACAAAAGATAAAAAAAAATATGGAGAACTATTTTAGAAAGTCTAATGTTGGGCCTATTGGATTTTCTAGAAACATGAAGAAGAGAAAACAATGAGGACATTATTAAAGACCTATCATGAGGAAATTTGCTGGAGATGATGGAAAACACATGTTTACACAAAGGAATTCTCTACAAAGCAAAAACACAAAGATTAAAGAGAACATAAAAATAAAACGCAGAGGAAAAAGTCAGGTAAAAGTAAAATCTAATCAATATCAAAGTTTTCATCAACAATGTTGGACACGAGAAGGAACAGCAAAGCCTTCACATTTTGGAGTGAAAGGGAGCCCTCCAACAGTTCATTAATGGAAGAGGGGCTCCAGAAAGTAGGAACTGAGGGAGATCTTGAGAGATTAAATATAAATGAAGAAAGGGGCCTCAAGGAAGTTCAGAAACTATTGTTGACATTATACAAATTTCTAAATTGTGCAAGGAATGATTATTGAGAAGGAAAAAATATTCTAGCTATAACAAAATTTGTTTATTTTAGTCTCACAGTTAGAAACTTGAAGGACATGCTCATAATTGGGACTTTGGAGAACATGTATGTATTATCTGAACACGTATGCACTCCCCTCCCCCCGCCCCAAATCCAACAAATGGTGCTGCAATAACTGTATGGTCACATGGAAAAGAATGAAATGTGACCCCCACCACACAGTCTGCAACAACAGCAAAAATAAAAAAAAATTACATAATTGTGTACACATAGAAAAAGGAGTGCTAGAATGCTCAGTTAGCAGAAGAATGTGATATACACACTATGTTTGTCAAGCAACCCTTAGCATGAGGGTCTGGTAGGCCTGTAGACCCTGATAACTTGCCCTCTTCCACTGACATCATTTAGAGGAGCCTGTCAATCATCTTGCTATGTCCACTGCTGTTACTACATGGTGAAGAGATAAGCTCAAGCTACTGTCTAATTAGAATATTTGAGTCCGTGGCTTAATGGTTCCTTCAAAGATAGTCATGTGACCAAAGCAGGACTTCCTTGTGACAGTCCATGGAACTCAGAGAGCTTGGATATTACCCTTTCTTTTAATCCCTTTACTTTTATTATGAAAGATAAAGATTTATACTTTGGGTTGGTGGTGACTCTATTCTCTATAGACAAGCGTCTTTCTGGGAATGAGGTTAAATTACAAAGGGATGAAGAATAATGAGATGGGGAGAAGGGCCTACAAATCCAGGAGCTTCTAAATTGCCACTGTTTTGGTCTGCAAAATACTCTGACAAATTCCTCCCCTCATCTTTTTAACTTAAAAAAATGATTTGAATTGGTTTTATGTCATTTTAAATCTCACATACATATTAATTATGGACTCAGAATATATAAGTATCTTCCACATATTAACCAAGCTATAAAAAAGGAGCTAGGTTCAAATGCAGGATTGCCTGCTCTTTTTTATATATTAATACCTTTAAAAGCCTTTCAAATAAAGTGAAACCAAAATATACATTAAGAAAAGGCTCATGGGTAAATTATTTCATCCCAGAATTATTGAGTTCCATTTTTTACTCTTTTTTTTGCAATAATGCCATTAAACAGATTAATTAATAGAAGTTTATTCATATTTCTAAAAGAATATGGTAATATTCCCACTAATCTGGTCCCTGGATTGAGCAAATCAATTAATGCATGTGTAAATATTTTCAAAACTATACAGCATTACAGAGTAAACAAATTTATTCTTTACCCATTTAAAAATTATTTGACAGGCTATGAGTGAAGTTGCTAGATGTTTTTCCCCCATTCATTTTGGGAGATTTCATTTTTTTAACTTTTCTTCTGCTGCTGACAATTACTTTCAGTAAACATGTTGTCAAGCCATTTCATTGCTGTCAGAGTAATAGAGAATGCTGGGGTCTCTTTCACCATGTCATTAAATAAAAAATGGTATCTTAATTATCTGGCAGCTTGGACTGATATTTAAAATGAATTTTTAATATTCTTCAGGTATGCTGATTTCTATTTTGAATTATGATTTCAGAATTTATCCAAGTAGGCAAATCCTTTAGCTCTCATTTTCCTTGACTACATGTTGGAAAAATTCTAATTGTAATGCAAATCAGGCTTGTTTATGTGTATATGTTTTTTAGCCTGGAAGGAATTATGATTTAATTTGCTTTTAATGAGAAAAGTAATTTGAGCACAATGCTTCAGAAAATAGGGGGAAATGGAAATAAAACATCTTGATCCTATAAGAAGCCTCAAGGGAAAAGGCAGTTTATCTTTTGTTTGTTTCAAAACAAGGACAATGTTAATCTACATGATGAATTTTAGGAAATATAATTGTACTTATAGATATAAAATAGTAATTTTAATTGCTTTTAGGTGTTAACATATAAAATATATGTGTGCTGTTCATCATGGGAAAATGTATGAAAACATATTCATAGAGATGTGCATAGAAATTTTCTGTAACTATTCTAAATCATATTGTTTGATTTGACTTATATGTATTGTTTGTACATATGTTTCCATTCCTTTTGAGTAACTGCTGAAACATTTTCTGAACTTCTGCAAAATCAGTGAATAGGTTTAGTGCTATTTGAACTTGAGAAACATCTGACAATGTTCCCCAATATACCATTTAAGCAAAATGTTAAATAATGGATCCCCACCAAATTTTAAAAACTTTGGGACATTTTCTGTTCACCAACATCTTCACTCTGCTAATGGATTTAAACAGAACTTGAATTTTAAAAAGTACTAAAAATAACAACAAAAACGGAAATCCTCAATAAGATGCAACCTATCTTTGCAATTCTGAGATTTTGATTTTGGTACAGGCCATTTGGTTTCTTAAATACGAGAAAACAATATTTCTTTTAAAAGCAATGTGAATACGAATCCCTTGAAACCAGTGGAAGCCCTATTCTGACTTTGAGATTTGTTCAATGAGTGGGTGACGTTTGCAATCTATAACTAGTTTGTACACTGTGATGGGTTAAGAGATAGAAGTCAGTCCCAGTGATTTCATTGCACAAATATTAACTACTAGTACTACAGCTAATGCTATAACTACTGTCACTAGCCAATTCTTAGGTAGTTAAGTACATTACTCCCTATAACCACACTCTGAGGGGATTATTCATATATGTGTTCTTTATGAGGAAAAGACACAAAAATATCCCCAGCATCCACATTTTTAACAGTGCCTTCTCTCTCCCTGCCTCTCTTGCTCATGAAGTCAGGGAAAGAGTTTCCTAAAGAGTAGATCAAGGGAAAGTGTGATTTCACAAGAGAGTAGAGGAAAATAGAAAAAAATGGGGGAAATGAGAAAACCAACTTCAAATAGTGCACAAATATGGAAGGACCTGGAAGTAAAGGGAAAAACTCACAAAATAGTCATAGCAGCTAAAACAGCACCAGAGAAATGTTCTGGTGCATTTTTTAGTCTATTTAGGTAAAAATGAGAAAAATTGGAACCTTGTGAGACCCAAAAGACCAATAGTGAAGAATATATGTGGCTTAAGACAGAAATGTTTCTCTTTAGGGACAGACATACAGAATGTGGGTCAAAGAAGACTTGAGCCAGGTTCTAAGGCTTTGCTCCTGCCTAAATAAGTGTTCAGACACCTCCTGAGTTCTTAATAATGTAAAATGAAATAATAAACTGAATATTCTTTGTTCTGATTTCTGTAATTCATTATGTCGACTTATTTTTATATTAATGGAGGGGACAAATAGCATATTTAAACCTACGCTGAATGCCTACTTCATGAAGCCATTGGTCACTTTAAATTATTTTGTGAATTGTTGTATGTTGTAACATGTGAATGTATTACAAGACCAAAAACAAATTTACAAAATGTAAACATAATGAAATTATGCAAAATAAAATCATATTTTAACCATTTTTATTTCATATGGTATAAAATTATCCTGGTTTTTCATTTGTCTTAATTATTTTAATTGAAATATTAAAATTATATTTTGTAGTTTTTATGAAGATGGGAATGTAATTATCTTTCTCAGTGGCTTACTTTCAGTGGCTTACTTTTGATGTATTTAAAGTTTCAAAAGACAAATTTTCAGATTTTTATTTAAAATCTAATTTACTTAAAGGCTTTCAAAACATGTAATAAGCGTCACAGAATACAAACAAAGATATTCTTACTACCCAGACTAAGATATAAAGTATTATCAATATATGTGCAGCACTCTGTATAGCCCTTTGCAGCTGCAGTTGGGTCCCACACAGTCATAGGTAAATATTATGGAATCTAGTGTTTGGATTTATCATTCCAAAGCATTTATTCATTGCAGTTTTTTTAATCTGCAAATTTTATTGAGATATGTTCACATACCATATGTTTTTTCCAAAGTATACAATCAATATTTCAGCATCCTCACTTAATTGTGCAATCAACATCACAATTTTAGAAAATTTCTCCCACTCTCCTGCTTATACCTCTTTTGCAACAAATATCCTGACTCTCAGGATTATAGAGAAAAACTCTCAATGCATACCTTTGGCAGAGAGGAGGAGTTAATCCAAACATGACTTAAGCCCAAGGTCTCTAAGCCTTCTAAAGCAACCATTGCCATGTGAGAGAACCATACCTCTGACAATACTGAGTTTGGGCTCTTGAGAGGAGAAATCTATGAAAGTGAACAGGGTAAAGAGAAAACCCGGAAGTGTGTCAGTAACAATAAAATAAAGAGGTTAGAGAGGAAGAGAAGGGAAGGGAAATTGTGACGGTTTGACTCAGGTGTCAACTTGGCCAGGTGATGGTGCCCAGTGGTCTGGGCAGGCAAGCACTGGTGTGACCGTTACTGCAAGTATATTTCATGGTTGGATAAGAAACCAGAAGGCTGGTTTATTAAGTCATCAGTCAACTGATGCAATCAACTATTGCATCTATGGCTAATTACATCTATGATCAACTAAGGGTGTGTCTTCCACAAGGAGAGAATTCGGTCAGCTGGATTTAATTCAATCATTTGAAAACTTTTAAGGAAGAACCGAGAACTTTCACTTCTTCTTCAGCCAGCCAGCCTCTCCTGTGGAGTTACTCAAAGAACTTCACAGGAGTTGTCAGGCTCACAGCCTGCCCTATGGATTTTGGACCCTTGCATCCCTATGGTTGCATGAGACACTTTTATAAATCTCATATTTGCAGATATCTCCTGTTGGTTCTGTTTTTCTAGAGAACCCTGACTAATACAAATGAGAAGGGAAGGGAAGGGAAGGGAAGGGAAACATTTTGGATACAAGGAGAGGAAATTGCAACAACAAACTTAATCAAATGTCCACAATTTGCAAAAATTGAGAATCCGAAATATACTAAAAGAATTTTACAACCAAAGGTTGTTAGTGTGCTAATTGACTTTTGTGCCTACACAACATAGTTTCTGAATTATGCATGAGATGGCAAACATTTACAGGATTAAATGGTACTTAGAGGAGTTATTGAATGTGCCATACAGAACCTGACCATCCAAAATAGAATGGGCATGAATTCTTTGACCCAATGAGTAATAAATTAAAATTAAATTAAGTCTTTGACACTTACAAATTGACTTGACAAAACAAGAACCTAAAGACCACCACCACCACCCCCAGCTAAAATATTTGATTATGCCCAATGTGAAACAGCGCAGGCTTTTAAGGAGCGAAACTTATTATTGAAGACAATGAGTGAAGAGGTAATTATCCTTACTACTTCTCCAGTGAAGCCCGATTTGTCCTGTTCTTAAATTGGAAAGAATGAATGGCCCCTCATGGTGGATTATCACAACCTAATGCTGTGACCTCATCCATTAAGGCCTACACAACTAATACCCAATTTTATTGAAATTTTTGAATCCAATTGACAGCTAGTGAAAATTTTACTATTAGACATTTAGCTATGATGTTCTTTTCAGTGTCTATTCAACAGACCCTCAGCAGTATTACAATAATTAGGATACAATACAATAATAATAAGTCTTACAATAATAATAAGGATCAATATATCCTTACCTGGCTGTCTATGGGGTACCTCAGCAGTCTTACAATAATAGTTTTTGAAGATAAGCACTCACTGCATTGACTTTTCTCCAGAAGCACAGGTATGGCATTCTATTACTCTGCTGATGGCACCCTCTTCCAAGGAGATTTCATTTAGCATGCTCATTAAGAAAACTCACAAAGGAGCTTAGTGCAAAGATCCACTAACTCTGTTAAAAAATTATTTGGTAAAACAAGGGTTACACCATTCCTGACACTGCCAAGAAACAGCTCTTGATCTGTAGTACCCACAGTGTTACACAAATGCAAAATCTTTTAGTCTTTTCTGGGTTCTGAAGGTGACATAATCCTCATTTAAAATTTTTACTTAATTGCTCTGATGCTGTCACATGTAAATTGGCCCACCTTGTTTGAATCCCACAGAAGGCTCTAGAATCTGTCCAAATTGCCATACTACAGACACTCCCTGAAATTCTTTTCTTATTGGAGGCTTTAGCAGCAGCATCTCACACCTCTTGAAGGCTGGACCACCCCTAACATACATATGATATGCATGGATTTCTGATGAAAGAAACTACCCTCCCTGCCTTGCTATATGCCATCAGATCAGCTGTTGCTGGCCACGTACTAGGTTCTTCTGGAAAATGCACATGCAAGCCCTGGGCCTCGGGATCCAGCTGCCAATTATGTCTTGGATTATAAAAGCAGCACTCTGCAAGAGGAAGCCAAACCTGGGTACTTTGTCATATGTTACCTCCTGGAGGGGTTGACCTTACCTGTCTATAGTCCTTTGCTGGATGCCACATTTACCACTCACTAGATCCCTTGGCTACCTAGAGAACTTTTGGGATAACCTACATGAGCAGCAATGGGAATTTGTACATTTTATGAAGGATATTACCACTATTAATCATGATGGAGCTCTGTGGAGAGCTGCTGCTTTGTATCCCTTAACCGGAACATTCCTGATGAAGGGTCAGCACAATTGGCAAACTTCAGGCAGTCCTCTTGGCACTGGATGCCCATGATAACAATTGGCCCCTTCTGTATATTTTTATAAACTCATAGACTATTACTGAACAGTTGTACCCTTTAGGAGTGAACTCTGGGAATCTCTCTCCTCACAGATAGCCAAAATATAAACGAAGGTAAGAGATATGTTTAGGGTCAAATCATGTCCCCCCTAAAAGATATGTTCAAATCTCAATACACATGCTTGTAGATGTGAGTCCATTTGTAAATACGACCTTTAAAGATGTTATTAAGTTGTAACTAAATTGAATCAGGGTGAGCCTTAATCATTTGACTGAAGGCCTTTCTTATAAAGAGAAGGAATTTGGAAGTAGTCAGTCAAGATCAGAGATCAGAAGAAACCAAAAGTCAGAAAACGCTTTAAAGAAGAGAGAGAGAGAGCGCTTTCCCTGTGATGGAGATCTGCTATCATCGGATTGCTACCAACTCCAGGAGAAAGCACAGCCATGGTAATACCTATTTTACACTTGCAGCCTTCACACTGTGAGCCAGTGACTTTTTGTAGTCTAAAACAGCCCTTATGTGGCATTTGTTGTAGCTTCCCTAGAAGACAACATATCTCTACATATACTAAGGCCACAATTCAAGGTTTTGCCAGAACACACCTTAACCCTTCCCAGTGTCCCTCATGATATAGGCAGGGACCATGGCACTCACTTCACTTCTCAGAATGCACAATGCTTGGCTTTTAAAGGCTTTCAATGGAACATTCACCTCCCCTATGGGTCCCGTGGAAGCTGGATTAATTGAGAGGCATAAAGGGCACCTCAAAGAACTCTTATTTAAGTTACAAAGTGGCAGACAGACTCCTGCTTAGTGTTACTACTGCCACAAGCATTGGTTATTTTAAATTCATATCGCCTGGGTTTGGTCACTCCCTACAGTAATGGCATGAAATCATTCAGTTGCCTTTTTTTTTTTAGCCTAAAAGGAGATACTTCTAAAGTTCATATTTTTGACACTTGTTCTGGATTCAATTATTCCCCCCCCCCAAAAGACACATTTAAGTTCTGTCAGTCCTGTGAATATGAACTCATTTGTTAAGGCGATCTTTCAAGTTCAGTTAAGATCAGGCCAAATTGGGTTAGGGTACTCCTTTAATTCACTACGACTGGTTCTTTACATGGAGAGGTCGTTTGAACACAGACAGACATTGACAGAGACAAAAACAGTCATGAGACAGAAGCAGAAATCGAGTTGTATTGACACAATCCAAGGAACACCATGGACAGCCAGCCACCAACCAGAAGCCAAGAGACAGAAATGGAGTGGATTCTCCCCGTAAAGAGGAAGCATGGCCAAGCTGACACATTGATTTCAGACTTCCAGCCTCCAGAACCCTGATATAATAACTACAACAGCCTATAGATATGACACCAGTGACCCTCTGCCTCCTTGTCTGCCTCCTTTTGAAGGAAAGTAGTCACTTCTCCTATTTCCTATGGTTTAGATTGACATCAAATCACCAAAGGACCCATTGTGGTGTAAGGCCTGAAATTATGTGGTGCTGCTTTGACATCTGGTGAAGACAGGAGGACCTCTTCTGGTCTAGCAGTAAGATCCACTCTCCACCGTGCTCCTATTGAACAAGAACCAATAGCCAAACACCTTTTTTTGTCATCAAAGGGATCATGTGTGATTGCTGTTCATCCCTAAATAGAGGGTTTCAGTTTCTTGCCAGTCTGCAGAATTATTTAAACCAGGCAATCACATCCTCCCTCATGAACCAGGTGGTATCTTACCCTCTAGAATTTGCCTCCCACAGCTGCTGGTTGTTCTGTCTCTTCCCAAGTGCAAACCCTGTGTGACCCTCCGTGGTGTGCAGTCTCCTCCCCTAGTCTGAGTATGTGACTAACATATTGCTATTGATTTCCATCTGTCCCATGTTGGTGTTGGGTATTGGGCCATTCTTCTACCTTAAGGTGGGAACCACCCCTTGCCAATGGGGTGAATAAGAGACAATTAAAAGAGTGTGTAATAACAATGTGAACCCTCAATTTATGTTGTGTATCCCTAAAACCCTGTCTCTCATCACCCTAATGGTCATTAAAACTCCAGTTTCCTAAGTTTAGCTTTGAAGTCTGCTCCTCCTTCTGGGTTCTGGGTTCTTTTTCTCTTCCTCTAGTTTTCCCTATTTTTTTTCCCCAGAGTCATAAAGTTTTCCTTTTATTAGGTTGGAAAAAATATATGATTAGGTGGCTATAATACCTAGGTTAGAACTTTTGCTTTCATCTCTTGTTATTTTTATATGTTGCACTCTGTCCTTAAAGCAGAAATACAATCCCTTTCCCTACCACTGCTTTCCTGAAGTTTTTGTCACAGAAAATGTAGCTGGTGGCCTGGGCCCTGCAGAGAAAACCTGCTGCAGATTTAGTGAATGATACAGTAAAGCATTTTTCTCTGTACAGCATACATGAAAAACAAGAACAAGTTCTCCCCATTTAGATTTAAAGTAAAGTTTAGCAAAGGTACAGAGGTTCCAGGTGACATCAGATTAGTTAAAGGAAAGGCTCAGCAATGGGGAACAGCATTGTGTCTGTAAGGATAAGAACATTTCCTTTCTTGACCCCTCGGTGCTTGTTTTTTTCTCTTATCTTTTTTTTGGTCAGGAGAACAATTACATATAAAAAGAAATATCAATTTCTTTTCTCTTTTTTTCCCCTAATCATCAGTACAGTGGAAAGTAAATTAAAGCTGGATGGGAGAAAATAAATACAATGTAAATCCTGCTGTGTTTCCAGTATTTTAATTTAATGGTGTGAATTAATTTTCAGGGAAAATCAAGTTATTAGTGTTTCAAAATCAATGTCATTTGAGGTTATTTGCAAAAATCTGTATCAGAGTACTTGGATTATTTTGTTGAAAAAGCAAGGAATAAGAGAAAAAATAATCATAAAAATTTGGTTTTCTTTTATTACAGAAGTGTTACATTGTAAAAATTTCAGAATCTAGAGATATCTATGATAATAAAATTGCCCACTATTTAGAAACAATTTCACTTTTGTTTATATACATTGTATATATTATATATTTATAAATATAGATATATAAAATGCATGTATGTGGAAATTGCTAGGTATAAAACAATATATACCTCTGTTTTTACTTTCTAGGAGGTAAACTTTTTTTATATCAGGGGAAAATGGAACTTAATTTAGAAAAGTGCTTGAAATGTCCATGAGGATAAATGGGAATTTCACTTACCTGACAGCCAGATGATGAGATGATCAAAAAAACTAAATAAAACGACAGCTTAATTGCTCTGCATAAACAGCTTGTGAGACACATACTAATCAAATAAATATGCAAAGAAACATGAAATAACTGAACAGTGTTGCAAAGGGTATGGTGTATCGTAAGTGTGAACATAGAGAAGGAAGAAGCCCTGTTCTCTAGCCAGAGGTAATATGGTGTGGGAAAATGATTGGGCACTGAGATACATAAGTCAGGGGGAAACAAGCCCATGAGTGAGACTTTGGAATTCCTCTTGCCACGATCTGTGGACTAAATCCAGAAATGCTATGATACATTTCTCCCCACTGAACTCTGTTCTCATCTCATGAGTAGCCTGTCCTCATCTTTGGTTGTTGCTCAGATGGAATGGTAGGGCTCTGAGAAAAGACAGAGCTCTTCCATTTATTATCACAGATTTCCCTTGGGTACCCAGTGAATTATGTTTGGGTTTGTGCTTTGTTTTACTCAATTGACCTTTCACTTGTTCTTTAGGAAAGCATTCCTCTAATTTTCAGACAGCTGGATGAATCTTTTCTAGTTTTCAATGATGAGATAGACTTCTTTTTATATTGATTGAGTCATTTCAAAGTGAAATTTAGATATATAGGAATGTCAATCAAATGTCATATCCCAGAAGCACAGCTCTTTACAGTTGATATTTAAAGCTTTTAAAATGAAAATGTTCATAAGGAACCATGGGAATAGGTGCCTTAATGAAAGTAGGGGAGCATGGAAGTAAATCGTTTTTTAGAATGATTTCAAATTTGAGGCAATTGTCCTCTCTCTGAATTTAGAGGGCATTCCAAATAGGAAACTCAAAAAGAGAGAAAACGTCTCCACAAATAATTGGTTGATTATTTTCCTTGGGGAGAGACAGAGAGAGACAGAGAGAGACAAGGAGACAGAAAGAAAGAGAGTGTCACAGAGTTAGAGAGACAAAAAGACAAAGAGAAGATAAATTCATTAATGTCTTTGATAATGATTACATTAAAAATGTAAGAAAGAAAACTTGATATGAAGAAATTAGTATTTCCATCAACAAGGTTTCAGTAATAAATCATCTGGATATATAACAAATCCTTAAGGCACCAATTATAAATTAAGATAAGTGCTTACTAATATATCCATCTATGTTTTTTTTTTTTTAAATCAAGATTTTCAATGGGGTGTGCTGAGTTTGGCTGTGAAATCCTTGTATACTATGTAAGAAGACTAATTGTCTCTGCAAATAAGTTGAAATGCAATTAAAATGTGTAGATTGCCTTTAGAAAAAATTAATTTTTTTCCTTTTATATTTTGAAATTTTCAACCACCCTATTATGAATAAAGTATTTCTTTTAAAAATGTTTATTTGCCTTGAGTGAAATTATTTTAATTAAAAAATATCTTCAGTTCCAATGGCAAGATTCTATTAGAATCATCTATGATAACGTCTTCACCGAAGCCACTCCAACTTCTACATTTTTCCCTGATATGGCCTAATAGTCACAGCTAAGACTGCTTTGTCCTTGGGCAATTTTCACAATTCACTCTGCCACCAAAGGTCTCAATACCCACAAAGCCCATGATGGAATGAAATAAATTTGCCCCAGATCGTATATTTCTTGCTGGTTGAAAGACCCATTAGAACACTATGAAGAAAAATAAAATAATAGGCCACAAGTATGGAGATATTCACAATATCAAATGATTCTTAATTCATAGGGCAATGTATAATTTCCTGAACCCTACTGAAATTTTGATTTCTGTACTTATTGCATTCCCTGACTTCTTACTCTAAGGTTAAATTCAGTTAAGACACTTTAATATCTTGGGGAGTTATTTACAATAAAGATCATTTAGCTATCCTTTTACTTTTTTCTTTCTGGTAATTTTGCATGAGAAATTTTAAAAAATGTTTTTAATTTTGAATGAATTATCAGAGAGATCCAAGCCTGTTGAAAAAAATAATTAATTTTAGGAGAGTATAATTTGTCATTTTATATTGAGGCTGACCAAGCTTCATCTCAAATTCCAGCTTCCAATATTCAATTTATTTTTTTAATACTCAGTTATCGGTTTCCAAATTTCAGGTTATTATTTAGTGCACCAGAAAATGATGTCATCTATAAGTATAAAGTTACGCCAGAGTTATAAAAGATGTTTATGTTGCTATTGTCACAGTTTATTGCTTTCCCAATTCACTTTTTATTGGGGGGGGGTGCATAGTCTGGGACTCGAACCCAGGTCTCCCACATGGAAGGCAAGCATTCTACCTCTGAACCACTCCAATCCATTTATTGTAACTGATTATTTTATAAATGAATATGTCCTTAGTATGTAAACTTTGAACATTCCTTATAGTTCATTACTTTTTCAGAGGAAATATTTCTTGAACAAAAATATGTATTAGGCAATATTCTAGGAGTTGGAGCATAGCAGTAATAGGTACATATCTCAACAAATTCCAGGCACTAAGTATTGAGACTTGAATCCATGGACTATATGCTCATAATTACTTGCAAAATTTTCCAAGAATAAATTTAAGCAGAACTGAAATTTTAGAAAAATTTATGTAGAGAATCATAATCTTTCCGATAAACATCTAATAAACAAGAATCTAAGTGTCCTGAAATGGTAATATAATGGTTATGCCAGATCTAGGCAGCCTAAGTTAGGCTACTAATTTAATAATAAATTTGAGGTCAACAATATAAATTATAATTTGGCCTTAAATTATTTTATTGGGCTTCACTTTTAAGCACAGGGTAATATAATTACATCATATTAAAATTTTTAAATTAAATATTTACTAAACCATGGTACATGGGTGGTTCAGTGGCAGAATGTTCGCCTTCCATGAGGGAGACCTGGTTTGGATTCCCAGACCATACACCAGAAAAAAAAATTATTAAACCTGAAATATTTTTGAGAAACCCTGTTATCAGCAAATATCCTTTGCACCCTGCCCTTAAGAAGTAGAGACACAGCTCATCTTTGGTCTAGCCAAGCGGAACTTCAAGCCACAGGTCTCTGAAGGGGGACAATTTATGAAGCTTTTCTAATTTCTATCCTTGCACTGACAATGCTACTCTCTCCAGAAAGGGTATGTTTGTCTATCCTTGCATACATACATAATCACTTAATCTTTTCTTAATCAAAAGCTTATTGCTGGCTGTAGTATTTATTTTCCATTTACAGGTAGGTCTCTTGAATGAGGCTAAATAATAATAATGACACAGTTTCCTTGTTTTCTTCTTCAACTTAGTGGAAAGACATTCATTTTTTAATTGTTTTCAATAAATGTTTGCTGTTTATTGTTGACTTCTGGAGACATAGCTTCACTTATTCATTCATTTATTCACATTTGTTTTATCAGTGATGTTCATTTAAATTTATCCCAGACCTTCCATTTCAATTAAAATAAACATATTGTTTTAATCCATTGACATAAGAAGAAAAAAATCAAAGGAAACGGTTTGCATCATAAAAGCAAATAAAAAGATATAGCATGAAGTTATAATTAATATATAAAGGAAGATAAGAGATGCAAAGCCCAAAATATAACATCATGATTTTGTATAATTGAAATACCCTAAAATATCATGTTCAGATATTGGGTTGAAAACAATGTTAAAATACATATATTCATGTATATGCATATTATAGTTTTAATAGAAACATAGTTAAAATTGAATAACTCAGTAAGGAAAAATAAGCTATATATATGAAAAATATTTCTACTTACTTGGATTAAAAGACTACCTCTGATTTATTCAAAAATTTCATCTTATATTTTGTTGGTCTCTAGTTAGAACAGAACTGGAATATGTCAAAGGAACACAAAGGAATACCAGAATCAACCGGAAGAGCTCCCACTGGCCGGGGGAGCTGGAACAATTTTAGCAACAAAATATGTAAAATAATATTGAATTATAACATAAAGTATAAAATAAACATCCATGAGTGCACACTGATAATAAATAAATTCTTGAAAGAATTGGGGTAAATATACAAAATTTCCATACAAATGAGCTTTGTATGCAATTTGTATGTAATTTTCCAATATACTCAGTCCTCAAGGAGATGGAGGAGAACTTCCCATTTCCACACTTAAGGGTGGAAGCTCTGCATTTGGTTGCCTTTCCAAAGGCGGGGGGGAGGGAAACTCCACAGTGTTACAGAGAATCCTGACACACACCACGAAGCTGGGAGATCAAGGTCAGTCACCACCAAATGCGATGTTTATTGTCTGCACCCTTGAACTGCACATCATCTCTGTGATCTTTCTCCCCTAAACCCACAACATCACTGTAACCATGAGAAAAAACAGCAGACAAACCAAAATCGGATGGTGTTCTACAAAATGCCTGACACTATTTCTCAAAATTTCCAAGGTCACAGAAACAAAGAAAGTCTGAGGAACTGTCACAGCCAAGAGGGGCTCAGGAGACAGGATGACTAAATGTAAAATGGTAAACTGGATGGGATCCTGGAACAGAAGAAGGACATGAGTTCAAAGTTAAGGAAGAATGAATAAAGCATGGACTTTGGTTAATGATAATATATTAACGTTGGGTCATTATTTGCGACAAAGGCACCATATTAAAATAAGATGTTAACCATAGGAGGTACTGGGGGGGGTGGGGAGAGTATGAGGGAGCTCTGTACTATTTTCACAACATTTTTTTATAAATCTGAAGCTATTTTAAAATTTAAAAGTTTGTTAAAAAACATTTTTGAATGTTACCTAGAAAGAAGCACAGTGTTTTATATGTATTCATATATTTCCCTCTATAGCTGTGTACACATGCGAATATCTCTATATGTCTTTATAGGTGTACATATTTGCATATATATGTACATAACTTTTTAAAATCACTAAGTGGAATCATATTGCAAATAAACTGTTTGATAACTGAAATTTTATTTTAAATCAATCCTTGTATCTCAAATCTTCTTTCAGAGATAATTTTCCATTTCCCTAAATGACCATATATTTTTTTGACACAAATCCAGATTTGCACTATTTTTACATTTAAAACATAATGAATCTTGCAAGTATTTAAGTATTATGGTTTAATAGGCAGTTCTTCTTTTCCTAATAAACATAAAATATGTTGAACATTGCAATATCATAATTAAACAAATCTAACATTGGGTTCAACATTATTGTGCCTGTATTAAAAATCTATTCATGCTAAATTCCTTAAGATTTGTTTTATTTTGCTTTGTTTTGGACAACAATAGGGTCTTTTTCTTTACTCTACATTCTCAATTGATTACTTGGATGGATGTACAATTCCAGTTTTGCAGTTGTTTTTCTCATAGATTTTGAAGATATTCTAATATTTTGCTTTCACAGTTGTAACTTGACATTCAATGGCCAGTATGGTTGTTACTCTTTTAAAAGCAAAGTTGAATTTCTTTTCATCTCTTTGTCTCTGGTGTTCCACAACACTATGTCTAGATATATATACTTATCCTAATTGTGGTTAATAATGCTACTTTAATGCGAAGATCTGTATCTTCCATCAATTATTTTATTTAAATTCCAGCAATTGATTCTTTGAGAATCTCCTTTTCCCATCACCTTATCTCTTTGTCTAGAATTCCAGTCAGTTGGATTTTAAATCTTTCCTGAATGTGATAACTCTACTAAAGTTATTGAAAGTAATATTCTATTTCTTAGGAAATACAGAATAAATGCACACTGAGAAGGTACAGACATATGATGTTTTCCAATGTACTCTAAAAAATAGATGGATGATAATTTGATATGGTTAGTTTGATGATTATTTGAGCTAACATAAGTAAAGATCTTGGAAAAGTGCTCAGCATCTATTATCATATTTAATGGATTCTAAGACACTATTTAATTTAGATTTTGTCATCTCTGGAAATCATATGTCTCCAAAAAGTGCCGTTAGCCAGTTGGCAGACTTAAATTGGTTGCCATTGCCAGAATATGTGCAAACTTAGATTTTATTGTTGGTGTAACAACTGGACAACTCCAAAACTTGATCATTCAATCAATAAGCCATTTAAGGGCTGTCTGTGGAAAGGATATGAATCCCTGATTGTTGCCTAAAAACCTTCCACAAACACTTTCTGGTAAGATCAAGGGTATATCAGTAACAAAGCTCATAGAATGGATGTCAGTAGCTTTGATGGAAATTCTGGAGACAATAGAAAAATACTTGTTTTTTTATTTAAAGAAATGCTGCATCCTCAAATTCCTTAATAGCATAGAGGATGATATTTCCACAAATAATGACTCTAGGTTGAAAAGTGACATTAGATTCAACCCTCAATGAAAAATGTTTTTTTTTAAGGATACCTTAGCAAATTTACTTTGTTTGTAGTTTCCTTTTTTTGGAATGCAGGAAAGGGTATATAAAGCTAAGTCAATCTGAAGACCTTTCAATATGTATAAAATAATAACCTTTCAATATCTATAAAATATATAAAATAAAATAGTTGAGAAAGCTATTTTGTTAGAGTTTAATCACCAACATTTTATTAGTGGTTATAAAATCCCAGCACATCTTACTATTGATAATGTCTTAGATATGATGAAATACAAGTATTTATGGTATTTAACATTGTTTATGATTGTCTGTAACATACAGTTTTCCCAGGGAATCTCCCCTACTGCTGATGGTGGCAAATAATCAGCAAAGGATTGGCTTGCCCCTGCCTTTCCAGTCCCCTACAGCTAGAAAAATTCTTCTAAGTTTGGGGAGCTTTGGTTGTCTCTTCTTATTCTCCTGTTTCCCTTGTGCCTATCCCATCTGATCACACAAATGCTACTTTGATCAGAGTTTTTATCATGCAGTGTCCCAAGCCAATAAACTGTCTACTGACTTAGAACTCATCACCCTATATTTTCACTTCATTTTCAGTTCTAATTACAATGTTGTTGAACAACAAAAAAAAATAATAAAGATTTTGTCCTCTGATGACTAATTTTTCTGCTCAGGGAAATTTTCTTCATTTACCTTACTTATGTTATAGGCCTCTTGAATAACATCACTTAAAATCTCTATTTCACACTTTCCACACTAATAACCTTCTGGAAGTCCCTTTAATATGCTAAGTATATCTTAAATTTATATTATACGGGAAACGAATGGTGAATAAAAGATAGTAGAGTTAGACTAAAAACCCTGTATTTGTCTACCTATAGCATATACATCCAAAAATTTAATTAACAGAATTTAAATTATCATACAAGAAGAGGGAAATATTAATGTCTGACTTGCTTTGTTTGCTGGATCACTTGAAGTTTAAATGAGATTCCATGTGTGTAAGTGCATGTGAACTGAAAGTACTACACACTTGCTGGCTTTTTCTCCCTCATTTGTTCTACTTATTGACAGCTTTCCTGTCACTACGTCTGAACATTGACTTAACCTCATCTTTTCTCATGTTCATCTCTGTACACTATGAACAACAACTGAAATATTTCTCTACCCTGACCTATCCATTTTTATGACCACTGCCGTAGTTTAAACATGTATCTCTTTGCCAAGACTGCATTAATAATTTCCTAATTTGTATTTCTTTCTTAAATATCATGTTCCTTTCCATATATTATTTCATGCAGAAAGCAGTTATCTATGTCTATGCCTAATTTTTCATTCATACATGCCAGTGGTTTTTCATTTCAAATTATTTTATGCTTCCTTGTCTTTAATGCTCTTCTAAGATGCCAAGCAACATCCAGCTTTTCTCAACTTGTAATTTACATCCACTTTAAAGTCTTCAATGCTTTTGACTTCTGCTATTCCATCTGCCTGATAGATTAATTTTACTTTGAAATTCTACCTTTCCTTAAAGACCATATAAAATATTCTCTTCTCTATGAGACATTATCTTATATCATTGATCAAAATATCTTCCTTATATTTGAAAATAATATTAGGACTTTGATCATTTTTATCAAATTTATAGTTATTGCTGGTCTTCTCCCAATAAATTGAGAAATATTTAAGGGTTTGAGATTTTCATTTTTCCTCCATGGTCCTTACTTACCCACGCTATCCATTTGAGTCAGAACATGGTTTCTCATTAGACTCTTACTGAGTTATTATCTCAGATGTGGAAGTTTCTCTTTCACTTGCTCATAACAGGGCAAAGTGGAAGAGCCCAGTTCCAATTTTCTCTCTTTTCCTTTCCTCTCCTCTCCTCTACCTTTGAATAAAATACTGAATGAGGTTTTACTTAAGTGGATACAGTTTACACATTTGTGTAGAAGTTCTTTTAAAATATATCATTAATTGAAAGATACATTTGAACTAGTCAACATTCCTCAGTAAGAAGATATTCTGGTTTTTAAAATTTGTCTCTAACATGAATAATTTTCCATAATTTATTGTTATTTGAAAAATAAACAAGTTCAAAGATAGCATATAGCATACAATCATTTATATACAAAAACAAAGCATAGCAAGGAAACTAAATATATACTGTGTACATGATGTTTTTGTTTAAAATGTGTGTGTGTGTATATATATACACATATATATATACATTTAAATCAGAACAGAGATGTTCACAAATTGCAATCAGATAAATGCATTGATAAAAATATAGACCGTCATTTGTTGAAATTGCAGCGATGGTAGCATCACATCATAATTAAAGCCTGTTATTAATGAAGGCTGTCCATTATTTGATCAAATCAACTTGAATGGAGTGAGCAAATGTATCAGTGGTCTTACAGGTTGGAGGGGTTGGATGACCATGCATTTTGAAATATTAGAGAGTGAGCCAAGTGCATATTCAATGAAGAGAATTTTAAAGGCCCCTATCTTGGAGAATAAATAAATTCAAACGTTTTCTAAAGACTATGGGTTTCAAATTCATTAAGGGATGTAGGAGTGCTTTGGTAGAGAAATTGAATATGACTATTCAAATAACTCTAAATTTAATCCAATAATTAATTAAATGAAGAGGAAGCGATTCATTTCAAATTAGGTTTCCATCTTTAATGGTTTCAAATTGGTCTGAAACATGTATTTCTTTCTAGGTAATGCAATGCTAGTCTTTGATATACCAACTCTGAGAGGGTTTTGTACATGTCTTAAATCAGCTTCCCAAATTTACTGTCAAACCAGCTTTACAAAATTGAAGCCATGGTCACAGGGCAAATGCGTGAAGAAAAGGACTGTTACTACACTGGAAATGCTGAAAATGGAATTTCACTTCACCTGTAGCTGAGCTTTAGACATTCACCACTTAACTGAGAAGTTGAAGGCCCAATTAATATTTGAACTGATGGACTAAGATGCTATGGGCCAACCTTTTCAGTTCATTCCTATCGAATTCTCAATTTCAACTTTGGTTTAGCTGGGTTTAGAATATCTATTTGAAAACAAATATTGAAGAGGAATACTTTTCTACAGTTTCAAATGTAAATATGAAGTGGACTTTCTTTCCTTCAAAAGGTAAGCACCGTTTTTATCTGTCTTTAGAAGGATCAATGAAAACAAAACACCACGTGAAATATTTATAGCCTTCTCTGGTCAATTTCGTCCTTCTATTCCGTTAAAGGACAGGATTTTTTTAAGTATGCCAGACAGAGTATGAATAAGACATGTTGAAGTTCTCTTAGCATAATGGAGAGCCAACTTAGAGACAAATCCATTTTAAATTATTGAATCTTAAAATTTAGCATGCATCTAAGAGCTTTGTTAGTCTCAACCGCACAGGTTCTGATTCAGTTGCTGAGAGATGAGACCTAAAATGCCTCATTTCTAACAGCTTTCCAGGCAGGGTGGCTGCTGGCTCGTGGCCCACACTTTGAGTATACTGTGCATTACTGTTCTTCCACTCAAATTGCTTTGCAACTGTGAGGAACGTGTTGACTCTCTCAGCCTCAAATGGATGTTCGTATGTGTAAAACAATGAAGAATGGTACTGGCCTGTATGGCAAATGAAATGAGGTGGGCACTTACTAATGCTGGTTTCCCTCTTCTTCTTTGTCCAGGTCTGGCCATTTTGAAAGAAGACATATGAGTACTTGGGGATATTTATTAATAAGAAGAGTTGAGTAGTATCAAGACCCTGGTTTGAAAATCAACAAAATTGGACATTCTGAGCTCTATAACTAACTATGGTCAAAGCATTCCATTACCACACATATTTCTAATGCTCAGTTGATAGCAAGGTACATTAAAAGGGACTCAGTAAAGTTAAAAGAGAAAGAAGAGAGGAAGCAAACTACTGCCTAATTCTTAAACTCTGTTACAAAATTGGAAGGGCCATGTCATTCATTTTTGACCACTGCCTTCCTTCGACAACTCCAGACAGAAAGGACACATTCATACAAATTTATAGAGGCAGATTGTTTTCTTTTTTAGCAAAACTGTACATGTATTATAGATGTGTGCAACAGAAGAAAGTAAAACTGCTCTGATAGAAACAGAGTTAGGAGGGTCTCTGAATTCCTTGGGTTGTTGACTAAGCCATCTCTTGAGAAAACATCTTTAAGTCTGTTTTCTATGGTGGTCCTTCCAACTTTAGCATTCTATGAAGAAGCACCAAAATCCTTTTCCCTATCTTGATAGTGCAGTCCTTATCCTCAAAAATAATATGATAGGTGAAATAAAGAAATATACAAGGCCAATGGGTTCCATTCTGTTCTGGGTGCTGGGTAAATACAATTTTAAACTGCAGAGGACAAAAACACTTAAAAAATGAGACGTGGCTGGGTAACCTAAGGAAATCTGTGGAGCTTGGCTACGCTTGCACACAATGTTAGGTTCCATTGCAGGTGAAGAAGAAAAGCAGATAAAAGAACAAATTGTATGGTTAGAAAACTTTGGGTATATCCAGCTTGGCCAATTACTATAGTTTGGCCTTGTGCAAAACATAATAGAAATCCCTGTGTAACCTCATAAGCAGAAGATTCAGTTAATCAGACCTCTCATCTTTTAACGTGGCTCACTCTTGTTTTGTTTCTTTATCATAATTACCCACATTTTCAATTCCAGTTCCCCTGTGCAAACATTCTAATATATTGAATGCAAATACTTTTAGAATTGGTTCTTGAGAATTATAAATGGGAGCTTTTTTACACATGTATTCTTAATTTGCATGGCTGATATTTGTCTGAGATCTCATCTTGTTTCTTACTTTAAAAAAAGAGTTTGTTTGTAGATCTACTTACAATACCATTCATCTAAGTACTGCTTGCTGCTCCATGGTGTAGTGTGCACCATATTTTCTTTATTCAAGCCCTAATTATGTCCTCCCAATTACCTCCAAATTCCTTTTTCTTCAGAAAATACAACAGAAACTATGCAATGTACGTCCTTGCACATAGTCTGTGGATCTCTGTGCAGGGAGGAATTCATAGGTCAAGAATATCCATATACTTAATTTTTCTCTGGACCTCAATAAACATTGGATTTTCTGGCCTCTCCATGGGGTGTCCTCTGTCCTCATTTCTCCACTGTCTGGTGATATATAGCTTTTCAGTCAGTGCCAATCTGATAGGTACTGTGTGAAATTTCATTATTACTTTAATTTACTTGTCTCTAATGAGATTGAGCATCTCTTCTTATGCATGAAGGTCCTTTGGGGTTTCCCTTGTTTAATTACCTATTCAGAAAGAAGGTCACATTGCTAAAGAACACATGGAAGGGGAAATATTGTTGTAGTCATCTTTGGAGCATGCCCTACTGAATTACTCACCCTTCCCGATAGATTGTTCTACGACCTTTCTTACAAGCTAAAGCCTGATGCTTGCATAACTCTGTTTTTGAGTTCTCTAGTCCTTACTCACACGTTTGCTAAGCTCTTCATTTTCAAAATTGTGTTAACTATTCGTGGATGTTTATTCTTCCACCCAATACATTTTAGAAAAAGAAAAGTATTTCATTTTTTAAGAATGGAATTTTTAAACTGGAAATTTGATTCATTATATTGTTTTTATATGTTAATTTGGAATGAAATGGAATTTTATACTATTGATTCATCTTATAGATTATAAAATGATTCTTCCTTTTTATCCAGATCTGCTTACATGTTTCTTTATCAAATGTTAATGTATTCTTCATATCAATCTTCCATATTTTTACAATATTTTATATCTTTTACTGCTAACATAATAATGTCTTTATTTATAATTGTGTTTTGTACATTGTAATTGATTTTTATGAACATTTATTTTACCTGGCAACTTTATTGAACTCTAAGTGCTAATGGTTTCTTGATTCTATTCCTTTCTCTGGGAAATAATCATATTAAATGCAAATAATGGCAATTTTTCCTTTTTTAATTTTCACATATTTTATTTCTCTTTCTCTTCTGACTGCAGGAGATAGGACTTCTGATCATACATTAAGTAAAGGTGGTGTTTGCATGCGTTATTCTCTTATTCTAATCCTAAGATTTCCTCATATATATATTATCTGGTGAAAGGCATAAGAGTTACCAAGGTAGGGAAATATCCCTCTATTTCCGACCTTCCAGGATGTATTTTTAATGTTATCTAAATGTTAAATATTATCAAAAGCATCTTACAGTCATGAGAGGAACAAATCAATATTCTGAGGAGATGATCAAAAATGCTAAAAAAATGTAGGGTTTTGATAAAAATTAATTAATTAATATTTATTGTTTTTGCATTAAGCATTTGAGCTTTCAACCTATTTGCCACATTTGCTATGTTTGAAATCATGATATCATGTTTTATGAATTTATTGTAAAATAATTTATTTTATTGATCATTTTCATCTTGATATGGCAATTCCATGTTTGAGATCTTTGTTTTTTTCAATGGTTATCACAGACATTTGAAGTTGTTTTATTTTTTTAACACACACAAACACCTATGTCAATTCTAGAGACTACTGTTAGCAAAATATCCACCAACACAAATTAATATATATTTTTTAATTTGTTGTTTTTTCAGATTTTTTTAATTAAAGAAATAAAAATTACTTTTTTTCTGACTGGGTCACCTTTTTCTGACTGGGTCTAGATTCTGCTCTCTTGTTTTTCTGAAGACAACCATTCCCATGAATATGGAGTGAAATGTTTCAACTTATATTGCCTCATCATTGTCTTCAGTTTTCATTGTCCTCTGTTTCCATTTGTTGGCCAGTTTAGAATGTACAGTTTGATTTTCTATCATGTTGGGCTTCACCCTAAAATGCTGAACATGTTTACATGCCTTTAGAGAAAGGTATCCAGTTTCTCCAATCCAGGCCCAGCGTTCATGGGTGTTTGACCTCTGTCATTGCAAAAGGCAGCATGGTCAGGAGGACCCAGTGCTCGATTTAATGCTCTGCTATCTCTGTTTTTAAATGCTGAATAATTTTATCATCTACAATATTTGTAAGTGGAATCCAGTGGGACAATGGAGGATGCACATGACATCTGTATACTTGCTATTGTTTAAAACTGCATTGGCATATAGTGTTTGTGTTTTCCTATGAGGACAGAATTCTAGTGGACCCATGATGCAATTCAGAGCAAGTACAAGGTAAATATGTCACTTTATGACTAAGGAAATAGGGTCCCTGAGAGATCACTCTTTCCCTCCGAAATCAGAACTTGCTGCCAATGTGACGAAAGTAAAGAGCATTGGTACAGTATGCATATATCAGAAGTGAAATGAAAACAGGACTTTTTTTGCACTGTTTTCACTG
>PVIY010037049.1:0-24984 GCA_004026745.1 Myrmecophaga tridactyla
TACTAGTACATAATACTGACTGCATGTGGGTCGAGATTAAGGTTTCATGTTCAATGGGAGGTTATGGGGAAGAAAAGGAGCAGTAAAATGTCATTTAAATCTATAAATAAACCTAAAACAGATAAGAGTTTTTGAAGGTTTCCCTCTTTCCACACAATGTACATGTGCTGAAAGAACAGGCTTTGGTGGTGAATTCCTTAACTCCTTTTTCAGTTGTTTAGAAAATACAGTCATTATGTTGCTCTTGAGTTTTTATGGTTTACTGAGAGTGCCTCTTACCAAGTTGGGCAGCGGCCCTTCCTGTCTTGCATTCCGATGTCTCTTACATGAACTGTCTCCCTTGTTTCTTTTGGCTCATCTTTTGAAAAGTGCTTTCTCACATAGCTGGGGGCTGGGGGTGGGTGGTTAGTAATGGTTGAGAGTACGTTTTGTTTTTGTATTTTTAAAGGGGATTCAACTGAATGAACCACACATACAGCTCTTGGCCTTAAAAATTTAAGGTGATAGAAAAAAAAAGCATTTGGGACTTCTTTGCTTGTGCAAACTGGTAAAAGTATGCTTGGCCAAGGTTTGCTGGGGAGGAGAAAATTCCTTAAACAGATGCAGTGTTAGGGAAGCTTTCTGCATGCATTGTGTGGTTTGACCTCCAGGGTACGCCGTGCTGGCAACATGTCTAGCAAATTTGGGTGAGGCTTCACGATATTAATGCTCAGAGTTTATTTTTTTATTTTTTCCTTCTTTACTCAACCTTATTTCAGGGTGACTCTGGTCTGGTATGCTCCCGTTATCTTCAGTATTGCAGAGCAACTAACCTCTACCTTGATTTAAGAAACGTCAAGAGAAATCATGACAGGTACTTAAATGGTTGATGTGAACATGTAATAGAAATTCTGAAATATTTTCAGATCTAGGACTGTGTCTTTGATTTGCTTCGAAATAATATGGTGGAGGGCTTGGATGAGCCAGATGAGACCCAATTTGATCACTGTGGGTAATTTAAGTTCCTTATTCTATTTTGCTATTTCCTGTAGATGGTTGAAATTTTCTATTATAAAAACTTAAATTCCATTGAAAAATTGATTTTGGAAATTGGTAAACCACCTTATTTACAAACCATGTGTTTGAGTCATGAAAAATTTTCCAAGCTCAACTTAATTTCTTTTGATATATCAGATTTAGAGAAGACTTTTTCCAGAGTGGTGAAATTGGAGGACACTGCAAACTCGACACTCATACGTTACTGTCTGAAGGTCAGCATAAAAGCCCTCTGCAGTCTTGGTAAGCTTTTTGTTTTAATGTCTTTCTAAATAATGTGCCTTTATTTCTGGCACGCTCATATTTTTGTAGTGACTCTCAAATTGAAACTGTTACGTTTGTGGATAATTTGGCATGAGCTTCTGGAAATGAAGGTTACAGAGTGAATCCTTCCATTGTATCTGACTTAAATGTGCTTATAAAATATTAGGAAGTATAATAATAATACTATTTACTCATGAAAGGAAAAATCAATTCAAAACTCCTTGTAATTGCTACATGTACTAAGGGAACACATTAAAAATATATATACATTTATTAAAGTATAGAACAAATATACAGAAACGCATACAAATTGGATTATGAAAAATGAACTCAGTTATATAACTATTAACCAGGTCAAAAAGTAGGTCATTATCAGTACCCCAGGTCCCCTCCCAGGCAATACTTCCTCCCCAAGGATGAACTAATGTTGAACTTTAAATAAGTTGGGGACATGTTTTTTGTTTTGTTTATTTAAACTTTTTGTTTTGAAATAATTTCATATTTTCAGGACAGTTACTGTTCTAGTTTGCTAGCTGCTGGAATGCAATATACCAGAAACGAAATGGCTTTTAACAAGGGGAACTTAATGACTTGCTAGTTTACAGTTCTAAGGCCAAGAAAATGTCCAATTAAAACAAGTCTATAGAAATGTCCAGTCAAAAGCATCCATCCAGGGAAAGATACCTTGATTCTAGAAGGCCAATGAAGTTCAGGGTTTCTATCTCAAGTGGAAGGGCACATGGTGAACACAGTCAGGGCTTCTCTCTCATTTGGAAGGGCACATGGTGAATACGGTGTCATCTGCTAGCTTTCTCTCCTGGCTTCCGGTTTCATGAAACTCCCCGGGAGGCGTTTTCCTTCTTCATCTCCAAAGGTCGCTGGCTGGTGGATTCTCTAGTTCGTAGTATTGCTCTCTCTGACTCCCTTATTCTCCAAAACGTTTCCTCTTTTATAGGACTCCAGTAAACCAATCAAGACCCACCCAAATGGGTGGAGACATGTCATTACCTAATCCCGTTTAACAACCACTCTTGACTAAATTACATCATCCAGGGAGATGATCTCATTACAGTTTCAAACATACAGTATTGAATAGAGATTATTCTACCTTTATGAAATGGGATTTACATTAAAACATGGCTTTTCTTAGGGGGCATACTTCCTTTCAAACCAGCACAGTTGCAAAAAATAATACAAACCCTATGCAGAGAGCTCCGACATGCTATCCCCATCTCCACTACCAGATACCCAGATCCACCAATTTTAACATTTTGTCACCTTTGTTGTTCCCTCCCTCTCCTCCCTTCTTTTGTTTCTTTACCTTCCTTCCTTCCCTCCTTCCTTCCTTCCTTCCTTCCTTCCTTCCTTCCTTCCTTCTTTCCTTCCTCCCTCCCTCCCTCCCCTTCCCCTTCCCTCTCCCTCTCCTTCCCCTACCCCCTCCCTCTCTTCTCTTTCTCTCTTTCTTTCATCATTTATCTATCTATCTAGCTAGCATCATTTTCTGAACATCTAAGAGCACATGAACTCATAATACTTGTGTACATTTCCTAAGAACAAGCCATTCACTTGTGTAATCACCTTAAATGCAGTCATCAAGTAGGGAATACATTTTGATTTAAAGTATTTTCAATATTAAATAAGTTTATGGTCTATAAAAAAATTTACCATCTCCATAAAAAAAGGAATTAGGATAATTTTTTTTAGTTTTTTATTTTTAAATAATTTTAGACTCATGTAGAAGTTTTAAAAATTGTATAACTAACCCTGACTTCCCTTAATGATAACACCTTTTATAGCTATAAATATCAAAACCAGGAAATTGACATTGGTACAATATTATCAACTAAAGTCATTTGGTTCTCACTAGTGTTTTTAGTCTTTTTTTTTTTTTCGCTATGTAGTTCCATGAAATTTTATCACATGTCTAGGTACAGGTAACCACCACTGCAATCAGAATACAGAATTATTTCATCACCCCCTGTCATGCTATCTCTTTATATCACATGGTTTTTGAGGTCAGCTATTCATGCTAGGCAAATCATTCAGGGTAATCATCCACCAAACATTTGTATAGCATTTTACAGTTTGCTGTGCATTATCTCACTTTACTCAACAGACTGTCTCAGTATGTAGCTCCTGTATTCTAGTGGGCACTTTGAGTCCTAGGACATTTTGATGTCTGATCCCACATGCCAATTCCCTAGGGTGAGTTTGTAGTAGTTAGCTATTGCTGTGTAACAGATTCCTTCAAAATTTAGCAGCTTAAAACAACAGACGTTGTCTCAGACAGTTTCTGATGGCCAAGATTTGAGAGCAGCTTGGCTGACTGATTCTGGCTTAGGGCCACCAGGTGGCAATCAAGCTACTGGCCAGGTCTGTAGCCATCTCTGGGCTCAGCTGGGGCTGGATAACCTGCTCTACCTGCTCTCATATTGTGAGCCTCAATTCCTCTCTGGCTACTGGCCAGGCTTCAGTTCTTTGTCAGGAGGGCCTCTCCCTGGTACTGTTCACAACCACGCACGTGGCTTCCCCAAGAATGAGTGGTCTAACAGAGAAAGAGCATAACCCCAGATGGAAGCTGCAGCCTTTGTGCAGTCTGTCTCAGAAGTGACGTGCCATCACTTGTGCTGTATTCTGTCCATTAGCTGTGAATCACTAAGTCCAGCCTACATTCAAGGGGAGGGGAATTAAGCTCCACCTCTTAAAGGGAAAAGTATCAAAGATTTGTGGACATGTTTTTTAAAACTACCAAGTATTTCAGCACTGTGTTTTAAAAGAATTTATTTAATATTTGTTTTATATCAACTATGATTTCAAAGATGAAGACTAGTGGAGAATCTTTATTCTAATCCTAAATATTTCTTATCACATACTTGTGATTCCCTTTTTTATATATGGAAGAAAATTGTGCCATGTGGCATCCAAAACTACTTTCTGAGAAATGGACCCTCCTTTCCCTTGGAAACTTAGTTGTCTGCTGTCTTTTTTGAGGCACTTAAAAATTCCTAGGCTGCTATCTTTTTCGGAACCCAAGAATTCTACCATAGAGGTTCTCTGGGTCAGAAACCGAATTTCTGACACTCATTAGACTAAAGAATTCCTTTCTCAGTCTTCCCTTACCGGTAGGATGCCCAATCCATTGTTTGAATTTCTTCTTTATCTGGAAAATTCCCATTTTGACTATCTAGCACAGTAGGCTAAATTTTAAATCATCTTTATGTTCCTTGTCTCAATACTAAGATTAATTTCAAGTTATATAAATTTTGATAAGTTTGAGAATTTTCAGATGTTCCATAGACATAAAATTTATTCTAGAAATAAAATCCACCCAATGAGCAGATCCTGATTTGCAGTGTTTCAGTAGGAAATTTGGAGGAATCAGTTTGAAAGAATATCCCAATTCATAATTCTAGGTTTGCTGAACTACAAAGCTACACTCAGCTCAACTTCAGACCTATGGAAGATGCTAAATGTGACATTGTTATTGAAAAGCCAACCTACTTCATGAAATTAGATGCAGGTGAGAAGTTAGTTTGTCTCTTATTTATTTATTGGTTAATGAAGCTTTGTTCCTTTATTCTTATATGTGTATAGTCGTTTCCTATGCCTGTTTGGAAACTGTATGATATTAAAGAGTGGATTTACTTTTTGCTTTCTTCTCTGAATAAGTTGATGAACTAGTGTGAATTTCCATTATTTTAGGCTTTGGGTATCTTTGAAGAAACCTTCACACTGATGTCAAATGGCTCAGTCGAAATCAAAAGATGAGATAAGAAGGCGTATATACACCTTTTGTAACTAAATCTACCCCATCTATTTTCTCTAATCACTTGATTTAGATTGTGCTTCACTAAAATTTTTTTAAAAATTAGGAGCTTAGGTACTATGGGTGGGAAAGGAATGTCCATGGACCCTTCTGTCAAACTTTCTCCATTAGTTTGCATTACTGAAGTTAACTTAAAATTCTCCTGGAAGTTAGCACTGCAGTATATTCTGAAGAAAAAAAATGTAAGCAAAAAAATTATTTTGACATTTATACCTATAGCTTTAAACTCTCAACTTACAAACTTGGCTTTAACTTTGTGAACTAGTTGTCCTGGAGTGGAAAAGCACTACGTTATCTCTCTCCTATGCTATACCATATCAAAATTCTTAAGAGCCTGGGCTTAAAGTGAAATATAGAGAGACTACTGTCACAAATATTTCAGAATTGCTATAATTTATTGATCATATTTATAATGTACCCTGCCTTCTGAAGTCATAATTCTTATATTACAAAATATTGGGTTTAGAAATGAGACATATTAAGGTGTTTTTAAATAAGAGCAAGTAAAAATACTGTAGAGTACTCTGGGTCAGAGAGAAGTCCTGACTCATTTTGAAAATATGGAAATTAAAAAGGGACAGCAAAAACACTGATCTGCCTATAAACGAATTGAATACGTACGAGCTGTTAAATTTATGTTGATACTTATGTAATAAAATATGTAAAGTAGGAATAAAAGGCTGGTGTGGACATGTGCCATTTCTTTCCTATGTTCATAAGTCTATTTTTCCCTTCTAACTTATCCTGTCATACAATTTTCCTTTTCATGATTTTCCTTTTGGGAGAATCAGCATTCTACAAAACAAGACTCCATAGGGTGCACATTTTCTGAGGGCAGAACCTGTTTTTTGCCCTTGTTTATAAAGCTCTACAGCATTCAGTGCTATTTCATACATGTTGCATTCCTCAATAAATATTATAGACCTGCTGAATGATGTATGAGTGAGCTAACCTGTGCTGTGTGGCTAATTGGGAAAAGGGGATGTGTTGTAATAGAACTTTCTTTTTCTTGTGATTTTGAAAATATACGCTTTGCCAGAATTTTTCTGGGTAAAAGAAGAAGCCCCTCCAAACATTCATTTAAGATACCAGTCCAAAGATAACTCAGTATGTTTTACTCTTACTTTTTGGCATACGGTTTTATTATTCACTACAGGAAAGAAGTCAGAAGGTTTCAGTTTCTACTTTTGAGAGCCACTGTTTTCTTTTTTTCAATATTTTCCCTCCCTTAAAAAGCATATTTGAAGTGCCAGTTCTCAGAATTTTATCTCATTTAGATTTGCACATTTCCAGGTTGGATGCTGGGTAGCTGCATACCTAAGTTGAGAGAGTGTGCATTCTGTTTCTTTTTAAAGACAGACTTCGATACTTAAAAACAGTTGCAGCCACCTTCCTCTCTGCTCTATTTGACCTGTGGGGATCCAGCTGGTCCTCAGTAAGAACCTACTGTATAGGGTGCATGGGTGGCTCAGTGGTAGGATGCTCACTTTCCATGCCAGAGGCCTGGGTTTGATTCCCATTCCATGCACCTAAAAAAAGAACCTATTATATGCCAGGGTGCTTCAGACATACTACCTCAGTATTTCTCATAGCAAACTTGGCACTTAGATATAACACTTTTCTCTTTCTAATAGAGAAGCTAAAGCTTCGGGAATTTATGAACTCATCTGTTCTAGTTTGCTAGCTGCTGGAATGCAACACACCAGAGACGGATTGGGTTTTAACAAAAGGGGATTTATTTTGTTCTTCAGAGGAAAGGCAGCTAACTTTCCACTGAGGTTCTTTCTTATGTGGGAGGGCACAGAATGGTCTCTGCTGGCCTTCTCTCCAGGCCTATAGGTTCCAACAACTTTCCCCAAGGTGATTCCTTTCTGCATCTCCAAAGGCCTGGGCTGAGCTACGAGTGCTGAAATGAGGAATGCTGAGCTGCTTAGGCTGTGCTACATTACTCTCTCTCATTTAAGCACCAGCCAATTAAGTCAAACGTCATTCATTGCAGCAGGCACACCTCCTAGCCAACTGCAGATGTAATCAGCAACAGATGAGGTTCACGTACCATTGGCTCATGTCCACAGCAACAGAACTAGGTGCCTTCACCTGGCCAAGTTGACAACTGAATCTAACTACCACATCATCTAAGAATATCGTCATGAGTGGCTGAGCTGGAATTCAACCCAGTCCTTCTGACTCCAGAGTTCATGTTCATTCAATTAGAACATGAGACACTTAGCTCTTTTAAATGGGAGTTGGTTAATATTTTCCTAAGAAGCAATGTTGTATAAAATCGTGATTAAATAGGGAAGAAAGAGGTAGGAATGAAAATCTAAAACATTAATAGTTGCTGTCATTGCCTTTTATTTTAAACAATATTTCTACAATAAACATTTGTCGCTTTATTGAGTTAGAAAAGTCTATGATTAGTGTTCATGGTCCTAAGGTTCTACCCCTTTTTGAGTCAGGCTTGTGTTGTCTCTTCTGGAAAGGTAATGATCATTTGTTCCTTTGCTCACATGGGAAATGCATTCTTGATTTCTCAATAATCAGTTTTAAAATGTGCTTTGAACCAAACTGATCTGTAAGTTGAGGACTGTTTGTGCATAGAACATTTTGTGTTTTGAAAAGCTTTTGTTCCCCCCATTTATTTAAACTAAAAGCCCATCAAAGCATATAAATAGATGGCATTGAATAACATTTGTTTGATCATTTGTTCTTTGACGTTGATTAACACAGATTTCTTTTTTCCGATACTAGGGGTTAACATGTATCATCACTTTTGTGATTTTATCAACCTTTATATCACTCAGCACATTAATAATTCATTCTGTACAGACGTGTACATCGTCATGTGGGACACAGTAAGTAAGAATGCGCCTCTGTTTCCGCCTTGTCTTCCTTTGCGCATGTGTGATTCTAGGACACACACACTTAAATATACGCTCACGTACACACATGCATCCATCTCTGTGTAAATGGGTGTGATGTGTCTGTACATATGCATTGACATGTACGTGTACTCATACACACATGCATATGCACGTTGCAGAGATATCTGTGTCCTTGCTCTTTGACTTTTAGAGTGAGGCAGCCAAAGATTTTCTCCCTTCGGGCAGGTGGAGCTCCAAAGACCAAAGACTTGTGCTCCCTGTTCCTTTAAGATTGACATTCGCTTAACTTCTGTGGCTGCGCTTTAAGAGCTTGCCTCTGTCTAGAGTTTGGCCTCTTATAATTACCTTTGCTTAATAGCAACTTCCCTGTTGCCACTTGTTTCATGCTGAATTGTGCAGTGTTTCAGCTCACTATACTGGATGAATCTCAGATATTTACATAAATGCATCTGTTAAAGCACACCCATCATTTGTTTTTAGAGCAATGTTTCTTTCCCTCTTCTTTTTCTTTGCCTGCCTTTGGTCTGCTTCTTTCCATATCTTTCCCCTCCACCCACCACGGTAACCCCAGAGTGCCCCAGCCTCCTCATCTGTGAAATAGGATAATCATACTATTTTCCTCAGTGTCATTTTGAGGACAAACTGTATAGTGGTTGAAGAGTCACAATACCTGGCACACAGTCAGTGCCCTCTAAATATTAGCTATGACAGTGAATAAGAGGAATAGGTGGTTTATAGTGTACACTAGAGAGGTTGCCTAAATTGGGAATTTAGAACACTCACCAAGGACTCATCTGAGGTTCCATTAAATTAAACACCCCAACTCAAAAGATACTTAGAGGTCCCCCTGGCATGAGTCTATTCAGAACGATACTGCCTGGCACTCCAGCTGGCCTGCAGGGCAGCATCAGGTATTTCTTATATGGGTAGTCCTTCCAGCAGCTCACAAGTCCCAGCTCAGATGCAGGATGGCATGCCCCTGGGACGGGTACAGGTGCTGCCCTGGCTGAGGAGTCTCCTTCCCACAGGGGCCAGTGGATAATGTTACCTGACACAGCAGCTTTGGCAGAGCACCCAGTACCCTACAAGGGATGCTACCCTGTTACTAGGGGCATGGCACCCAGGGAAGCCCAGACACACCATTTCCAGTCCAGATGTAAGTTACCCATAGAGCATCTTGTTAGAACAAAAGCAATGTTGCCTAGAAACAAGTTGACACATTTTATTTATAGAAGATACCATTTTAGTTCCATAGACCAGTGCTAGAAGTTTACTGAAGGTCAAATTTTCATGCAGAAGGGGACGTGGTTTATTTGTGCTTTTTTTTTTTCACAGACATGGGGTTTGCAATGGAGAAAGTGTTTCATTATTATACCTGCATAGATCTTTCATTTAATTTGAAATCTGATGAGACTTGATTCTGTAATTCTTGGCAAGCCAGTGTTTTCTTTTAAGTTTCTTGCTTTACATGTGTTTATGTTTTCCTCTTGTGTTTCCAGTTTTGCTGGAAATGTTTCTGTGAGCAAAGAGGACAGTAATCCCTTTCTTTTCTTGTATTTGTATAACTACTTCCAAACCACAATCACCAGCTATCAGAAGCCTAGAATGATTAGCTCCGCGTTGTTTTCCTTTTTTTTTTCTAATTATACTTGCTATCTCAGTTGGTGCTCTAACCCCCCATGGCATAGACTTCTATGAGTTTATTTTACATCTGAGGAAGCTGAGGCTCTGAGCAGCAGGCAAAGAGTTGAAAGGTAACCCAGTCAGCTGGTAAAAGAGCAAATCCATCTTAGAGGATTACAGTCCAGGCGGTCTGAACCCAGACCTGTGTTCTGAAAGAAAGTCAGAACTTTATCTGCTCTCCATAGTCCTCTGTGGAAACTGTTAAGTTGATAGAAAGTTTCCTAGATACTAGAAGCTTCTTTGGACCTTGCTGCCTGCTTTTCCATGTCTTCCTTAAGTGGAAAAAGTGAGCCAACCTCTGCTCCCCTGCCTCTCTCTGGTGGGATGGAATAAACAGGATGCCTCAACAGTGAGGAGATGCCAAGCTGCTCCTCAGTGGGGCCGGTGATGCTCGAGCAGCTGGACTGCCACTCAGGCCCTGCCAGACGGACAGCCTGGAGGTAGCCAAGCAGCGTGGCTGCCCTGATGTTAACTCCTTCCTTCGCTAACTTCTGTGTGCCCCAAACCTGCATTCTTGGTATCAAAGAGGCCTTTGCTAGTTCTCAGTCGGGTTTTCAGGATAGACAGACACTGCCCAATTACTCCTAATTTCAGGCCTGAAGAACACTGTAGGTTGAATGGGACAGTGTTAAGGTTTTGTGTGGCCGTTGTCCGTTTCTATTCTTGGTAAGGCCTTGAATTAATCGACACTGGGACCCCTGGCCTGACCACAATAGGAATCTTCCACGGTGGATATTGTTGACACAGGGCAGGTCCAGAAGGCCTTGGAAGAGCAGTTTGCTCAGGGACAAGGGCAGGGAAGTGGGTGGTGGCTCAGACCCTGGTGACGTCAAACCCTGTGACATTTTACTAGCTGCCCCCGTGAAGAAGTAGCCAGCCATCCCTCTCCTCCTGCGAGCTCAGCAGCGTGGCCTCTCCCTTCAGACTTGGGGCTTCCTTGGGGCCGGGAGCTCAGGAAGGGGTGTCCAAGGTCACCGACCTCCAGTTTGCATAGACAGGCTTCTCCCCACATGTGTTTCTGCACGGAGGGGCTGACCTTGTTAAGCAGAATGAGATGAAAGGAGACATGATTGCAGGCTTCCCACATTTTCCTGTGCCAAGAAGTGGTATGGCTTTAATATTTTGTTAATCATACAAGTGATACCTGATTGCAATGATTTGAAACAACTCAAAAGTATTAAAGTAAAAGAAAACCCCCTCTCCTTCCCTGCATTTCCCCTAGAGTTAATATTTTAAAAATATTTTAACGCTTGAAATTTTAATGAAAAATATATTATTATACAGAATTTACATCAGGATTTGTATAAGGATACATATACATATATATGATTGTATAAGGCCATACTTATATCCTTATATAAATTATAGTCTCTACTATGATTAACATTATTATATCATGGACGTAGGATTACCAATATAGCATAGCTTTTAGGGTTACCATCTTTTAGCAGCTGTGTGGTATTCCATTTCATGGAAGTCATGGATGTTTGTGGCATCAGGGCATGTATTTAGCTGCTGGCTTTCCCATGATCACATTTAGTTTGTTTCCAGTTGTTTGCTTTTTCCTTGGGAGATGTGGAAAGGAATCTTCTAGAGGGGGTTATTACTGAATAAGGTATTCATTAGTAATTCCCTGAGGAAATTATTATATTTTATCATTAAAATTTCCTTTCAGAGATATCTTATATTTTCTTATTTTTTTTCTGAAATATGTTATCTCAAGAAAATGTGTAGAACCACTAAATTGCCTTTTATTATGATCATTATTGAGCCAGAACAGGAGCATTTCACTTTAGATGCCACTGAGAAGTGCCTTTATTGGAGAAACTTTGCTTAATAATCTAAACTTTGGAAAGCAGATTAATTCAAGCTTATTGGAGAAACTTTGAGGGAAGAGATCTTTTTTTAAATCACATCTAACAGTTCTCAACAACTGTGAAATAACTTTAATAATAACCAACTGTAGACTTTGAATGTAACCCTCCAATACGTATATCTTATTTCCATTGGCTGAATTTTTCAATCTATTATACCATTTTTAAATTAATTGATCTCTTTCCTTTAGCTGATGGAGCTACAGTTGATCCCTGCTTTCTATAATTGAAATACATTTGGCAAACATTCTAAAAAGAACTAGTTCCCGCTGAGAGACAACTGTGAAATAGAAGTTACAAGCATGAAGCCTGGTACCAAACAAACTGGGTTTAATTCCAGCCTTGCAACTCACCAGTTTCACAGTTTAGGCAAATTACCTAAATGTGTCTCAGTTTTCTCATCTGTAAAATGGGGGTGATTATATTACCTACCTTGTTAGGGCTATGGGATTGTTGAATGAGTCAATGTCAAGTGCTTAGAATAGTGCCTGGGACAGAGGATGATACAAGATGCTGTGATTATTGTTACTGTTATTACTAATGTTCATAGGGAACCATCACATGCGTTTCGGTTTGCTAAAGCTGCCAGAGTGCAATATACCAAAAATGAGTTGGCTTTTAGAAAGGGGATTTATGAAATTACAGGTTAACGGTTGTAAGGCCATAATAATGTCCAAACTAAGGCATCCAGATAAGGATACCTTGACTTAAGAAAGGCCGATGTCAGTTATGTGGGAGAACACATGGCTGGCATCTGCTGGTCCTTGCTCCCAGTTGGTTGCTTTCAGCTTCTGATTCCAGCGGCTTCCTCTCTGAGTGTCTGTAGGTCCTGACTTAGCTGCTCCAGGTGAAAACTCTGGGTTTCATCTCTTAGCTTAGCATCTCCTGGAGCTGGAGAGTTCTCCTCTTCAGGTTCTTGAGTCTTTGCTTAGCACCTGAGCTACTCTTGGCACTCCAGGCATCTCCAGATGTCTGCATCTCTTCAGCTCTGAAGCAACTGTGTTTTCTCCAAAATGTCTGTCCTTTTAAAGGAGTCAAGTAAAGTAATCAGGACTCACCTTGAATGGGCAAGTGTTGCATCTCCATCTAATAAAAAAGACCACACCCACAACCTCCATGGAAGCAATCTAATCAAAGATTCCACCCTAAACAATAGGTCTGGCCCCACAAGATTAGATCAGAATTGAAAAAATGGCTTTTCTCGGGGTACGAAACTGTTTCAGACCAGAACATGTTACTCATTGGTCAATGGAGAGATTGTTTTGTGAAGTACATACATTGTGTCTTTTTTATTGGAGAAGTTCCATATTTACAGCAAAATCATGCAGAAAGTACTGCGTTCCATCCCTCACACACAGTTTTCCCTATTATTGCATTAATGTGGTACCTTTCTTGCAATTGGTGACATATTATTATACTGATACTACATACTGTAGTCCATAGTTTACAATAGAGTTCACTATTTGTGGTACACTCCTATGGGTTTTGAAAAATTTATTCTGGTAACTTATATACAACCTGAAATTTCCCACTTTAGTTGCTTTCAAATACAGCCTTCAGTGATGTCAATCATATTAACAATGCTGTGTTACCATCACCACCTTCCATTACTAAAACATATCCATTACCCCAAACAGAAACTCTGCACCACTTAAGCTTTAAGTCACCATTCTCTATGCCTACACTGGGCCCCGGTAAACTCTGTTCTAGTTTTTGACGCTATGAAATTGCTTATTCTCATTACTTCGTATAAATGAGATCATACAATATTTGTCCTTTTGTGTCTGACTTATTTCACGCAACATGTTATTTTTCAAGTTTCATCCATCTTGTTGCATGTATCAGAGTGTCATTCCTTTTTGTATTTTGCATGGGCAGGCGCCAGGAATGTCATTCTTTTTTAAGGCTCAATAACATATAATGTTAAAACTTTCGAGACATTTTCTTGCCCTGAAATTCCTTTCCAACAGTATGTCTCATTTATGCTGATGGTTTTTACTCACTGAGCGTATCAGAGTATATACAAATAGTGGTGTATGTGTGTGTTCTGTGCACAGATGTTGGTGTATGTGGCTGTGATTGGATAGCAAATTGACAGAAAAAAAGCAATAACAACTACAATTTTAACACTGAGAATAAAATGGGCCAGAGGTGGAGAAATAAAACTTCTAACAGATAAGATTATAATTATGATGATTATTTCTGATGGTATTTTGTCAGTTTAGGCATTTGCTCAGACCCAAGATGATGCCTAAGATGAAAAAACATTTTTTGGATAATGCATTTTATAAGCTTGTCTGGGATCATAAGTTCTTCCACTTACCAACTAATTCAGGCATTTTGTTGCATCTTTGAAAAGCCGTGTTGTATCCTTTTGTTTCCCTAACTTATTTTATTTCCTTCTTCAGAGTTCCTACGGATATGGTGACCTGTTCTCTGATACGTGGAAAGCATTCACTGATTATGATGTTATACATTTGAAAAATTATGATTCTAAAAGGGTACTATAAACTTTACTGAAACATTTGTAAATAATTGTAATGTGCAGATGGCTCGCTCATGAAATAAGTATTTAATATGAATATGTATCAGCTATTACCGTTGATTGCTGACTTCTTAGTTTATTTTTAATTTTTAATTTTTTTTGGCATGTGCAGGCTCTGGGAATTGAACCCGGTCTCCAGCTTGGCAGGCTGGAGAATTCTTGTCATTGAGCCACCGTTGCACTGCCCTTAGTTTATTTTTTATAAGAATCCTCATTGTCATCGACCTTTAGGTTTGTTTTGTCTTGTCTTGTTTTGTTTTGTTTTGTTTAGCATGGGCAGGCAATGGGAAATGAACCTGGGTCTCTGGCATGGCAGGCGAGAATTCTGTCACTTAGCCACCATTGCACTGCCCCGCCCGACCCTTTAGTTTTTAACAGCTTTTTTTCTATAGCTCTTCCCCAAATATTAATTTTATTCCCTTTGTGTGAAATAGTTGGCTATTTAAATTATTTTAATGTAAAAAGCAGATTAATTAAAATTATTTATCTGTACTTATAAGCACTGTTTTGGTGTGAAAGGTGAGAATTCTATTCTCTTATCTTGTAAAATATCTTCATTTTTAGGTATGTTTTAAAGAAGCTATTTTTTCATTGCTCCCCCGCATGAGGTATGGGCTGTTCTATAATACCCCCCTGGTAAGCATATTGTCTGATGTTCGCACCTATATTTATAGAATTTATTCTTGATGTATTTTAAGATAAAATTTATACATAACTCAAAGCATCTTAAATAGCAGTGCAAAAGTAAGCATTGTAATATGAGCCATTGCTTTTATTTTAGATCTCTGGCTGTCAAAATACTGGATTGTTTAGAGCATTTTCTCAGCATGTATTGCACAGACTAAACATCATACAAGAGGGACCCAAGGTAATGAATCCATTAGGGGTTTTGAGGTGGGCTTGGTTTTTTTTTTTTTACCTCCAACAAAAATCCACACTTTTTCAAAAAAAGAAATATACAGAAGATGGTATTTTCTATGTTAATGTTTTCTGACCTGGAGTGATCTGACATCATTTGCCAACAACCTATGAAAGATAAGCAAAGCGATATTGGGGTATTTGTTATTTTCTCCTTTCCCTTCCTTCCCCCCCACCCCGTGAACCCCATTCTCTTCCAAATAACTCCTAGTCCATAGTACCCTTGCCAAAAAGTCCACCCAACTGACCACAAAAACAGAAGCAATGTAATGAAGAGTTTTTGTATTCTGTAGAGTAAACACAGAATTTTTATCTCCTGAAAAGACTGTGAAGGAATCAGGCTAAAAAATAATAGTTACATAAATGTGTCCTTACTGAGTTTCATCTCTTTGTGTTCAGATGTTCATTTGTATGTTCAGATATACCCAGCATAATTTTACCTTTTTCTTTTGGTTATAGGATGGAAGAATTCGAGTAACCATTCTTGCACGGAGCACAGAATACCGGAAAATACTAAACCAAAATGAGGTTAGTTTTTGGTATGCATTTTTAATATTATCATTTTGAATTTACCTTCCCATGACTAGTAAGTTTTATTTTTTCATGTTACATTAAAAGATTTGCCTTTTTGTAAACTTGCATCTGCACCAACTCAGAGTGGAAGCAGACAAAAACTATTTGAGTCCTGCCTTTACCACCATAGATTGGCAAATGTTTCTCCTCTGCATCAATTAGCAAAAATGTGAGCGTGTCTTTTAAAATATATATATATTTTCATTTATTTATTTTATTAGAGAAGTTGTACACTTACAGAAAAATCATGCATAAAATACAGAGTTTCCGTATAACACCCTAATATCAATACCTTGCATTGGTGTGGTACATTTGTTACAGTTCATGAATGAGAGTATCTTTTGATAGAGTATGGCAACACTGTGGCATCAAGCAGTAGATTCAGTTGGAATAGTCTTTCTCCTTGTACATGGTTGTATATCTTAGAAATCACTGGTCTGTTTGCATATGGCAAAAGGGGGAAATTTTTGGATTATATAAATAGTAATATAATTAAAATTTTAAAAAATCCGTGGAACTTCACTACACAAACATTGACCACTAAGCTAAACCATGGACTACAGTTAATAGTATATTTATAACAAAGTACTTTCATCAATTGTAACAAATATACCACACCAATTCAAGGTGTTAATAATAGGGGGATATATGGGAATCCTGTATTTTATGCATGATTGTTCTCTAAACCCACAACTTCTCTAATAACTAAAAAAAAAAAAGAGAAAACTTCCAAAGTTATTTATATTGGCAGTATAATTTCAGACATGAAGGTTCACCAAATGCACACTGTCACATTTTGCCAAGATCTTCAGCCCCACTCCCTCTACCTCTAATTTCCATTCCAACTAAGGGAAGAGGCACACTGCAGAAATTAGCTGAGAGCCACCTCATATCCCACATGCCTCTTGTGCAAGCTGATCTTGAAGACTCCTTAGAGAAAAGAGAATACTTCTTTCAGTACAAACTGTACCATATGAATAAAGAAACTACTACTCTTCTTTGCAAAAAAAAAAACAAGAAGGGAAATCATTTGCATCTTAGGCTCTCCAACTCACTACATCAGCTCATAAACTATATTTAACCTCCATGAGCTCACCATGCAAGGTCCCTGCCTTTTAGCATTGTGGTCTGAAGATAGCCTTGCAATGGTACGATTCTTTCCACCTAATGTGTTTAGTATCCACGAGGTGCCAACCCATGTTCTAGGCCCTGGAGACAGAGTAGACAACCAGACAAGATCCCCGCCCTCAGGGAGCTTATGCTCTAAAGGGAGAGATAAAGAAGAAATAAGAAAACAAGTCACTAAATAACGTGACTTCAGGTAGTGATTGTGCAGTGAAGGAAGTAAAAGAGGGGGTGATGCTAGAGCTTGGGGGTGAGGACAGACAGAGGGCAGTCAGGTGAGGCCAGGCTGAGTGCTTGAACTGAGAAGAATTCAGTCAAGGAAAGAGCCTTCCAGGCAGAAGAAAGTATCCTCTGGTAGACTGAGCCTTGGGTATTTGGCAGAGAGAGGTGTGGTGAGAGCAGAACTGAGCAGAGAAGCCAGGCATGGTGTGGGGAGACCACATACCATATCAGCCTCATAATCTTAGGTAGGGGGTGAGGATTTATTCCAATATCAGCAGAAGCTACTTCAAAGTTTCAAACAGGGGGTGGGATGTAGAATGATGGCTTCTTAATGTCCATGACTGAATCCCCCGAATATGTAGGTATGTTAGGTTGCACAGCAAAGAGGAATTAAGTTTGCAGATGGAATGAAGATTGCTAGACAGGTGACCTCACGATAGAGAAATTATCTTGCATTATCTGGGTGGGCCCAGTGGAATCACAGCAGGGTCTTACGCTCTGCCCACCAGAAAACCTTTGCCTCTGCCTGGAAAGCTCTTTTCGTGGCTGGATCTTCTCACTGATTCTGTCTCAGGTAAGTACTTCCTTTAAAGTGAAAGAGGGAGGCAGAAGAGAGTCAGAGAAGGAGACGGTGATAACTGAGGCAGGGGCAGAGAGAGGCCATGTTGCTGGCTTTGAAAGGGCCCCAAGCCAGGGCAAGTAGGCGGGCCCTAGAAGCTGAAAACAGCAAGGAAGTGGATTCTCACCTGGAGCCTCAGAAAGGAACCCAGCCCTGCCCACACCTTGATTTTAGGACATTGAGAACCATGTTGGATTTCTGTTCTACAGAACTGTAAGATAATGAATTGTGTTGTTTTAAGCTGTTAAATTTGTGGTAATTTGTTACAACAGCAAATAGAGAACTAACACACAGGGTGAGAATGAATTGGCATTGTTATTATTATTAATCACTCTGGCTGCAAGAAAAGGAGCGGGGTGATTGATTAGGGGCCCACGTGAGATGAGATGGACTAAAGTGACGGTGGTAGAGATGGACACAATAGATGGGTTCAGGATCCATCTTTAGAGATTAGAACTTACAACGTGGTTGGAATCTACCTCCTTATATTCTGTAGGGCCAGGAAAGGCCTCAAGTATCATGTGTGAGTCCTGGGCCTTTAGCTTGAGAAGCTAAGTAGACTTGAGGTGGGAAAACTCAAGTCATGGGTAAAATGTTTCATGCAGGTTAACTGGGATGACAGCAGGCTGGCCAAGATTATGCAATTAGTTTTTCAAGACCCACATGGATTATGAAGTACAAAAACATACGGCATATTGGGGGCCATTGATTGTAAGCTGTATGAATGGAAGGAATGAGAATTTTCTTTTAAAGTCCTGAGGAGAAGAGAATACCGAAGTGTGTTGCTGGTGCGTAGATAGACAGGACTCCTCAATAGCAGACAGACCCACAGTCCGTATTGGTACAGGTCTATCATACTGAGTGCTGACGACGTGCCAAGCGTAGTAGTACTACATGCTCCCAATGCATCAAGACTCTCGACCCTCCCGCCAAGCCACGAGGTAGATATTTTGTTATTCATGAGGCTGAGAGGTTAACAAACATCCACAAGGTCACCCAACCAGGGAGCTGGAATGAAGGTTTGAGCCAAGGTGTGCTCTCCTGCTTATAAAAGTAATAGATCTTAGAGGAGGCTGACTCTGCCCTTGTTCCCAGCCCATCACGAAGGGGCAGGCTAAGGAAGAGCACCAAGCCACTGCAAAGAAGCCCAGTGAAAAGGTGCAGGCAGGGGCAGCAGCAGGATATTGACGTGCAGGCATCGGTTTTTTTCAGATCCAGTCGTACAGATTGTCCAGTGATTTTACCCGAAAGAGACTTGACAGTTCAGGTCCCAGCTCTGAGCCAGAGAGCACCCAACTGGCAGCCCTTCTCCTAAGGAATGGGAGTGAAGCACGCACCTTTCACTATAATTTGATTAGTGAATAGATAATAAAACGCAGATTCCCTAATTAAATGATTGCTCATAGGATCCTGCCTGACCTCAGGGTTGGAGTGCTGTGTTGGAAGGGATGTAACCATTTCTTCAGTCTGACTGGAAACGCTGTGAAGAGCCTCCCTGCCATGCGGGGCTCAGGGCACGTGATCGCTTTTTGGGGATGCAGGCTCGTGCCATGTAATTGATTCTCTCCTGGAAAATGGAATTCTAATCTTTCATCACTCCAACAACTTAGGAGATATGATCAGTAGATTTAGGGGAGTCCAGGGGCTGTCAGAGAAAGAAACTTGATTTTATGACCGTGTGTGTGTATAATGGGGCAGGGCTGGAGTTTGGTCACTGCCTGTTACTTCATTTTTTCTTAAAGTGGTAGGTTTACAGAAAGACCACACAGAAAGTACAGGCTTCCTGCAGGCAACACACACATAAATAGACACACACAGAATTCTCCCCATTATTAACATTTTGTATTAGTGTGCTATCCTTGTTACAATTGATGAAACACTATTAATAATAGTCCATAGTTTAATGAGGTGTCACTGCTTGTACTGTACAGTTGTGTTTTTTTTTCAGTTTTATTCTGATAATGTATATACAGCCTAAAATTTTCCATTTTAACCACTTCAAATATATAATTCAGTGCTGCTAATTATGTTACAATGTTGTGCTACCATCACCTCCAGCTTGTTGCTTTTTATAAGCGGAACACTAGAATGCAGCGGTTAAAAACACAGAATCTGGGGTCAGGCAACCTGAATTTGATTTTGGTTCTGCCATGTGGTAGCTGAGAAGTGCTGAGTAAGTTATTTGACTTCTCTAAGCTTCAGCTGTCTCATTTATAAAATGGTCAAAATAATAATAATCTCTTGTTGGTATGATTTTCATGACAATTATGTGTCCTTAAAGCACCTAGACGTACCAGGCACAATTTAAGTGCACATCAGTGACACGTGCTGTGCTTATTGCAGGTGGTGGCCCCACATTGCAGCGGGATGTGTGTGCAGACATCAGTGTGTGGCACTGACCCCGTTGTTGGGTTAGGTTGGCCTGATTGTAAGGGACCTAGAGAGCCTTCGCTGCTAGCCTTTTGCTTATAGATTAATTGTGCTTGGTTACTTTCTGTGTGCTACAAGAATACTGTATTAGTTTGTTATTGCTGCCAGAATGCAATATACCAGAAGTGGAATAGCTTTTCAAAGGCATTAAGTTACAAGTTTACTTTCTAAAGCAATAAAAATACACAAACTAAGCATCCCAAGAAAGATACTTTGACTCAAGGAAGGCAAATACCTACACATGGGAAGGCAAGTGGTTGGCATCTGCTCATCTTCTTCCCAGTTCTGTTGTTTCCAGCTTCTGATGCCAGTGGTTTCTTCTCTAAGCATCTGTGGGCCTTCACTTAGCCCCTCTGGGACATAACTCTGGATTCTGGCTTGCTTAGCATCTCATGGGAAGGCACTTGGTGATGTCTCCTGGGCTTTGCATCTCTAAACATCTGTTCTCTCGTTTGGCGCTCCAAGCATCTTCAAAAGTCTGCGTCTCTGTCGACTATGAGCTTTCTCCAAAATGTTTCCTCTTTTAAAGGATTCTAGTAAATGAATCAAAACCTACCTTGAATAGGTGGAATCACATCTCCATCTAATCAAAAGGCCACACCCACAACTGGGCATGTCACTCTCCATGGAAACAATCCAATCAAAGTTTCCACTCTAAACTTTGTTGGTCTGCCCCAACAAGATTAGATTAGGAAAGAAAACATGGCTTTTCTGGGGGGTGTATAACCATTTCAAACCAGCACAAATACTTTTTCTTCCTGTGTATAAATATTGAAAGTATTTTTCTGCCAAGAATTTAGTATTACCAGAGGAATGGGTCCAGAGTGCCAGTGGTTTGTATGAAAAGAGACAGTGAGTGGGAAGAACACTCATAATGTCTAGAACATAGTAAGTGCCCAATAAACATGTTGAAAGTTGTATGAATGACTAGCAATTCGTAATAACAGCTGGCATTTACTGTGCCCCTGTGAGCACTTTGCGTCCACAGATTTTCTCCATTCAGCCTCATAGCAACCCACTGTGGTGGAACATTCTGGAGGTACAGCCGTGTGTCCAAGGGGTAGAACCTGGAGTTGAATTCAAGTAAGGGTTGAAACAGTTGACCTGAGGGGTACTTAATACCTGAAAATGTTTTATGTGGGAAAAGAAATTTTATTAGGAGTCATAAAGGAAAATAAAACAGAGAGAAAGAAGGAAAAGAAATTCTAAATGTTTCTCTTTTTCCCTCAGCTTGTAAATGCACTGAAAACAGTATCTACATTTGAAGTGCAAATTGTGGATTACAAATATAAGTAAGTACATACCCACTCTCAGACACTACCGTCTTTTCAAAAAATAATTTTTTTTAATTATAGAAAAATCATGCAGAAAATGGAGTTCCTAAATATCTCCCCTTAACACAACACAGTTTTCTCTATTATTAATGCTTTGCATTAGTATGGTACCTTTGTTATGAGTGATGAAGCGAAATTGTTATAATTGTACTATAAGCTATAGTCTGCAGTTTACATTTGGGTTCACTATGTTGTCTAGACCTATGTTTGTTTGCTTTTATAATTTTTATTCTATTTTTATTTATAATATAAAAAACCCCCCTTTTAACCATGCTCAAATATATCATTCAGTGGCATTCATTATGTTTATAACGTTGTGATGCCATCACCACGATCCATTACCACCAGGTCTCTGTCACCCCAAATAGAAACTCTGCACCACTTAAGCACTAAGTCCCCATTCCCTGTCCCCACCCTGGCCCCTGGTAAACTCTATTCTAGTTTCTGACACTATGAATTGGCTTATTCTAATCATTTCATATAGTGAGACCATATACTAGTTGTCCTTTTGGAGACACTCACCGTCTTTTGCTTGGATGAGTTAAAATGGGTAGAAATTCCTTCTAGCCTGTGAGCTCTAGGTACCGTGTAGACACAGAAGGGACAAGGAGGTGCCATCTGGAATGAAGTGGCAGGCGAGAAACCCAGGCAAGCGACAGTGGCTTTCATTTTATGGGGCCTGATGTCACCACACCTTCCTGTTTTTCAAAAAAAGTAATGAATCCTTATATTTATTTGAAATTTTTGAATTCTTAAAAGTTGGCCACTATTTTTGAATTAAAAGAAAAAACGTGTCATAGGCTAATTTTCCCCTGCCAACTGCCAGGTTTCAACCTCTGACCTAAAATTATTTATGAGAATTATCTGAAGGTTATAGGTTAATATGAGATTTTTTATTTTTAAATTTAAATTTGTTTAAAAATTCTAATACAAATAAAAAACTTAGAAAGACAAAATGTACCCATCATCCACTGTTTAGGTAACTCCTATTCATTTAAAAACAATAATTCTGTAAGAGTGGTACATGTTCCTGGCTGAAAAAGCTAACACAGTAGAGTTTAAAAGGAAAAGTGAAAACTTTGTTTTTCCCACTTCTCCCCACTTCTCCCACCCACAGCTCTATTCCTGTTTTCCTAATTTAACACTATGAATGGTTTTTCTCGCTCTCTATTATAAAAGTTTTATGTATACCTGCGTATGTGTATCTGATATAAATAGGCTAAAAGTATTGCAGAGGGCACAAGCATGGGGATTCATTAGTTCACTTATACAACAAATCTTTTTTGGATACTGCCATGATTTGCAAGGGCCACTGTAACAAATAACCACAAACTGAGTGGCTCAAAACAACACATTTATTCTCTCACAGTTCTGGAGGCCAGAAGTCTGAGCTCCAGTGTCAGCAGAGCCACGTTCCCTCTAAAGGCTCTAGGGGTGGGTCCTCCCTGCCCTTCTCCAGCTCCTGATGGCTCCTGGTGTCCTTGACTTGTGGCAGCACAACTCCCATCTCTGTCTCTGTGTCTCCACGAGCTCACCCTTTCCCTGTCTATCTCTGTTCTCTCCCATTCTTATTAGGACATGCTCATCGAATTTAGGGGACATCCTATTCCAGTAAGATCTCATCTTGAAGCTTAGTTTAATGACATCTGTAAAGACAATTATTCCAAAGAAGGTCACAACCTGAGGTTCTCAGTGGACATGAATTTTGGGTGGGCGCTACCCAATCCGCAGTGGGTACCCAGGAGCTGTCACCGTGCTTAGCAGGAGGAATCCAGTGACAAGGGTGGCCTAGCTCTTGTCTTGGGGACCTCAGACACTGAATCAGAGGCATAGCAATCTTAAGAACAGCTACCATTTGAGACTTGCTATTATGCTTTATTTGCTTTATCTCATTTCCCTCTTTCAAAGGTCCTTCAAGGTTGAAAAAGTTTTTTCCGTTTGACAAATTATGCTACAATATGGTAACTGCCCTCATTGACATATGAAGAATTGCAAAATCCAAGAAGGGACCTTGATATCTGCCTGAAAGAGCAAGGTGGGGGGTGGGGGTTGGTGCCTCTGAGGCGCCCACTTGATTGGGCTTTACGTGTATGCAGGAGTTTTCTGAACATCTGAACCCACTTGATTGGGCTTTAAGTGTATGCAGGAGTTTTCTGGATGAAGGAAGAATGACAATAAATTCATACTTTGCCAATCTGATGGAAGCATTAGTAACCAAGAAGCATGGAGAGTTGTGAGTGCTAATCCACAGGAGCTTCCCACGACTGGCTGCCCCAGAGGTTTATTCACCTGGGTGGATGGCCATCCTTTGGGCATCAGGTCTGATTCCTGGAGAAACTGAGGCACGTGTCCCTGGTATGAGACATAGATGTGGGGCTGTCATCTCCCTTTAGCCCTGTGTGGGGTTTTTGCTGTACTGTGAGAGGCAGCTCTTTAAAGAGGAGTAACTAATTGGATCCCTTCTTAGATCCAAAACAATCTTGATCATTTATTTTTTCTTTACTTTGGGTAAAGTGGGACTGGTAGACCTAATTTCCTTATGTATTCAGAGTGTGATTCTTATTCTAGCATTTCTCTCCTGCCTAACTTCAGTGAATTTTTTCAGCACTGATTTTCTCTTGAGTTTGCACCTCTTTTAGTGTCTTGGACCTACACTTTTCCAATCCTAACACGTATAAAGTTGTGGATGAGCATGTTCCAAAGGCAAGGAAATGACCTGGTCATCTCTGAGATAATTTTAGGTGTACTCAGATGGTGCTGAATTACTTAAATCATGCAAGGAGAAATTTATTTTATTTTAATTTTTTGCATGCACAGGCACTGGGAATTGAAATATTTTATTTTATTTCGTCGAGGAAATAGTTTTTAGTTTGGTGCTTGTTTGTCATAACATCTCTTTAATGCTTGCTATTCACAGTGACAGAGAAGATCTCTGGCTCATGGTCTTGCCTCATAGTGATATCTCTGTAGATTTGAATAACATTCTGTTTTTATTTATTTTGACAGTTTTATTTATCTCAAATGTTTTCCTGGTTTTCCATTTAAGATTGCTATTAAAAATGTCTCTTAAAACAAGTGTATTTAAGTTTTTAAAAATGATGAGCTGACTTAGAAATAATGTGAGCTGACATTCATTTATTTACAGATGTTAAGTTATCAAGTAATAGTTTAGGCTTGCAATTGGCACAATATCATAAAGGTGGAATGTGACTTAACAACTAGAAACCCACTGGTGTCAGTACTCTAACTGTGAATGTAAGAAGAGCTAACTCAACCTAGTTCCTTCTTCTCCCCATCTGTCTTGTGTTGTTCTACATGATCACAGGCAACTCGGGTTTTTAGATCAGCTGAGGATCACACACAACACGGACGTATTTATTGGAATGCATGGAGCTGGGCTTACACATTTACTTTTCCTTCCAGACTGGGCTGCTGTATTTGAACTGTAAGTGTTTGGAAGCAGTTTTATATTGAGTCTGCTAATAATGCTGAGCTTTCCATTCTGAGCATCACAGGGGCTTACTACTTAATCATTACAGGGAAGGCATATCACATAGGCATGGGAAGGCATATCACATAGGCACCTGGAAAGAAAGGAGACCTAAAAATTTAAAGTCTGCAGCCTGCCATGGCACTTAGCAAACAAACCAC
>PVIY010037050.1:0-14574 GCA_004026745.1 Myrmecophaga tridactyla
ATATTTACTGATTTCTCTTGTAATTTCTTCCTTGACCCACTGGTTGTTTAAGAGTGTGTTGTTGAGCCTCCACGTATTTGTGAATTTTCTGTCACTCTGTCTATTATTGATTTCCAACTTCATTCCTTTATGATCTGAGAAAGTGTTTTGTGTGATTTCAATCTTTTTAAATTTGTTGAGACTTGCTTTGTGACCCAGCATATGGTCTATCCTTGAGAATGATCCATGAGCACTTGAGAAAAAGGTGTATCCCGCTGTTGTGGGTTATAATGTTCTATAAATGTCTGTTAAGTCTAGCTCATTTATTGTAATATTCAAATTCTCTGTTTCTTTATTGATCCTCTGTCTAGATGTTCTGTCCATTGATGAGAGTGGGGAATTGAAGTCTCCAACTATTATGGCAGATGTGTCTATTTCTCTTTGCAGTGTTTTCAGTGTTTGCCTTGCGTATTTTGGAGCATTCTGGTTCAGTGCATAAATATTTATGATTGTTATGTCTTCGTGAGGAATTGTTCCTTTTATTAGTACATAGTATCCTTGTCTCTTTTAACTGTTTTACATTTGAAGTCTAATTTGTTGGATATTAGTATAGCTACTCCTGCTCTTTATTTGATTATTATTTGCATGAAATATCTTTCCCCAACCTTTCACTTTCAACCTATGTTTATCCTTGGGTCTAAGATGTGTTTCCTGTAGACAACATATAGATGGGTCCTGTTTTTAATCCATTCTCGTACTCTATATCTTTTGATTGGGGAGTTTAATCCATGAACATTTAGTGTTATTACTGTATGGGCAGTACTTTCTTCTGCAGTTTTGCCTTTTGGATTTTATATGTCGTATCTAATTTTTTTTCTTTTTACCTTTACTGATAGTCCTCATTTCTACATTCTTCTCTACACCTCTCTCTCCTGTCTTTTCCTCTCTGTCTCTAGTGCTCCCTTTAGTATTTCTTGCAGAGCCAGTCTCTTGGTCACAAATTCACTCAGTCATTTTTTGCCTGAAAATGTTTTAATTTCTCCCTTCATTTTTGAAGGACAATTTTGCTGGATATAGAATTCTTGGTAGGCAGTATTTCTCTTTTAGTAATTTAAATATATTATCCCACTGTCTTCTTGCCTCCATGGTTTCTGCTGAGAAATCTGCGCATAGTCTTATTGGGCTTCCCTTGTATGTTTCTCAGGTTTGCCAATCAATAGTATAAGTTGGTATGTTGCTTTGTGTACCTTCAGATCCTATGTGCCCCCTCCTTTCCTTCAGGACCCAGACCCTTTCAAGTATTATGTGCTGTCCGATCCAAAAAACCTTTGTTTCTTTTTTCTTTTTTTGTCAGCCCTGATCCCTCAGTGCCAGGGCAAAAATCAGCAACCTACGCTTTGACCAGGTTCAGCTGAGCTGGGGGCCTATTTTTAGTAGTCAGAATTTGTGAATTGATTCCACAATTGAAGCTTAGTTGTGCTCAGCCCCTGCTGCTGGTAAAGTCCCTTTTCTTTCCCCACTGGGAAGTAACCTGTGGGGGAGGTGTGCCGGCCGCCACAGCTTGGGGCACTCACGGTTCTGGGGGTGCTTGCAGCTGGTCCAGCTGGTCCCAACTGGGGCACGCTGTGTGTCTGGTCACTGACTTGGCCCCAGCATTTGTTCCGTGCTGTTCCTGGCTATTTAGTAGCTGCTCTGGAGGAGGAACTAAATCCCACACCTCGCTAAGCCGCCATCTTGGCACTCCCTCCTGGATGCTATTTCTTGATCCTAGCACCCAAGGTTTGGCCAATGGGAGTCCCCGAAGCAGGGGCATAGGCTGTTCTGACCCCACAGTGCCTCCCGAAGACTCGGGTTTCTTTCTGACACGTTGGTTTCTTTGAAAAGCTCTTTAAGTAGGGGCAGCAGTCTGGCGACGAGACGGGAGGACGCTCTGCCAGTCTTGGTGTCCGCCTTACCTGTGGACCCTGACGTCCTTTCTCACCTGCCTTCTGCACACAGATATTCTTGCCATCGATGATGGCATCTGTTGGTGTCACACACTGCGTTTCTGGCTTCCCAAGGATGTGTTAGGAACCATCACCCCTTGGAAAGAGCTAAGCTTTCCCACCCCCAACACGCCTCGGCATCCTTGGCCTCCACCCACTTGATGCCACCCCCTCAGTTGTGACAACCCGGCCACCCTCCTAGCCCTGTGCACATGTGGTCTGCACGGACCCTCCTGTCGGCTGAAATCTGATGAACTTGCTGCCTGGGGCCCCCCACCCTCTGCAGTCCTTATCCCACACCCCAGGTGTGCGTCCACCGTGTGCACCTGATGGGTGTCTGTTCATGTGTCCCTGCCATGTGTGCTCTTTGGCCAGCAGGCATTGGCACTCTGTGACTGTGCCCTTTGGGTTTCCCCTCAAGGGCTTTCGAGCCTCATGTCTTATAGTTCGTGTTTCCCACTCGGCCACATTGGCCCATGTGATCCCCACTCTGCAGGATCCATCTACGACACTTGCTTTGTCCTGCCATATTCCTGTTACTGGCATTTGGTAATTTCAGCCCTTTGTTTTTAAGAACTGTGACAAGTGGGGCTTCCCTTGCACAAGGGAACTCTGGGTGCTGGGGGAGTGGGGTTTGTGGCACACTCGAATTCCAACTCCTACCAGCTGACCCTGACATGTGCCCCTTTTGCCCCCCAGCAGCTCAGGAGCTCATTTCCCACACTCTGCTCTTACATTTGCGTGTGGTGATGCAGCACATCTCACCAATAATGATGCAAGTGCTTTTTTCTTTAATTGGAATATTTTTAAATTAATTAATTTTTTATTGATAAATATTATATATTCACATACCATGTGTTCTAGTTTGCTTGTTGCTGGAATGCAATACACCACAAATGGAACGGCTTTTAAAAAGAGGAATTTAGTAAGTTACAAGTTTACACTTCTAAGGCCATGAAAATATCCCAATTAAAGCCAGTCTATAAAAATGTCCAAATTAAGGCACCAGCAAGAGTTTACCATCACTGAAGAAATGCTGATCAATTTCAGGGTTTCTCTCTCAACTGGAAAACACATGGTGAATATGGTGACATCTGCTAGCTTTCTCTCCAGCTTCTTGTTTCATGAAGCTCCCCCAAGGATGTATTCCTTCATTTACAAAGGTCTCTGGCTGCATGGCCTCTCTTGGTTCTTGTAACTATGCTCTGCTGCTCTCTGCCTGTCTCCAAATACTTCCTCTTTTAAAGGATTCCAGTAAACTAATCGAGACCCACTTGGAATGGGTGGAATCACATCTCCATCTAATGAAAGGCTAATACCCACAATTGGGTGAGTCACATCTCCGTAGAGATAATCTAATTGAGTTTCCAACCTGCAGTGCTGAATAGGGATTAAAAGACACGGTTGCTCCTACAAGATTGGATCAGGATTAAACCAAGACTTTTCTAAGGTGCATAATCCTTTCAAACCAGCACACCATGTAACCATCCAAAGTATGCAATCAGTGGTTCAGAATATCATATAGCTGTGTATTTATCATCACAATTGCCTTTGTGTGTGTGTGTGTGAAAAATAACATATATACAAAAAATCAATACATTTTAAAGCGCATCACAACAATTAGTTGTAGAACAGATTCAGAGTTTGGTATGGGTTAGATTCCACAATTTTAAGTTTTTACTTCCAGCTGCTCTAAGATACTGGTGACTAAAAGAAATATCAATTTAATGATTCAGCAGTCATACTCATTCATTAAACCCTATGTTCTCTGTATAACTCCACCATCACCTTTGGTCTTTCTCCCACTGTTTAGAGGTATTTGGGTTATGCCCATTCTAACTTTTTCATGTTGGAAGGGACTGTCAATAATATGGGATAGGGAGATGAAATTATCTGATGTTCTGGAGAGGCTGGCCCCTCTGCATTTTCAGGATTTCTCTGGTCCAGGGACCCATCTGGAGATTGTAGGTTTCTGGGAAGTTACCCTAGCGCATGGTACCTTTGTAGAATCTTATATATTGCCCTATATAGGTGTTCTTTAGGGTTGGCTTTAGGATTGACTGAATGGTCCTGGTTGGGGTTTGGCAAGTTATGACAGGTAGCAATGTCTAACTGCAGCTTGTGACCTCCAGAGCAGCCTCTCGACTCTTATTTGAACTCTCTCAGCCACTGATACCTTATTTGTAACACTTCTTTTCCCTCTTTGGCCAGGATGGAATTGTTGATCCTATGGTACAGGGCCAGATTCACCCCTGGGAGTTATCTCCCACACTGCCACGGAGACTTTCACCCCCCAATTGAGTCAAGTGCTTTTAAAGAACCACCCCAACTTTCTAGAGAGCACCAGGAGCTCAGGCGTGGGCTGGTGGGAGAGCCGTCCCGCCTGTGGTCCTCTCCCTGCAGTGTGGCTGGCTGGGTGACCCCGACTCTCTCCTGTGGCAGGCTGTAGCCAGGTGCTGCTGAAGCCCAGGACCACGGAGGAGGTGTCCCACATACTCAGGTAAGGGGGCTGCCCAGCCCTTGGGCTTCTGCCCTCCTGGGCCTTCCCACCACTGAGGGCTGGGGTGGAAAGTTCCGGGGCCTTCTGCTGCCTGGGGCCTCCCAGAGTGGGGCAGGAGCACCTCGTGCATGGGGATGTGGCTGTGGGAAGGTCCTGCTCATCTGGTTTGGAAGTGACTCAGTGTACTTTTTTTAGGGAAGAAAATGGATTTTTCTTTAAAAAATCATTTTTTTTCCTGATCATGTTTATTACCAAAAACTGGAAAGCACAGAAAACCATGAAGAAAAAAAATTAACAGTGACCAATACTTTCACCACCAAAGATAGCCCCATTTGGGTTTATCTGACCCCTATATATTTTCTTCCTGTGTCTGAGTTTTTCAGTATGATCACACTGAGCAACCCATCTTGAAGGCCTTTTCCCCACTGGCCCGGTCCTGCTTTCGGTGCTGAGTGCCTCTTGCTTGTTTGCGGAGCTCGTGGGACTCCTGCCCATGGCTGCTCCCTGTTGACCAGCTCCCAGGGCGGGATGTGGGGGCTGTGGGCAGTCTTAGGGCACTGCAAGCACTGCCTTAGAGCAGCCTTGCTAGGCACCGTCCCATCCTTAGGCTCCCTTCCTGGAGGTCTGCTGACCCCGGAGTGGTGGAGGTGGGGTGGGGTGGGGGTTATTTGGCATGTGGACATGCTGCCGGGGCTGGGGTGGCCACTGTCCTCTGGCAGCATCCGGCCAAATCGGGTCCCAGGAGGGACCCTGGCTGCCGTCTGCATTTTGAAGGATTTAGGACAGACGCGGCCTCCCCCCTAAGAATATCATCGCGCTGGAGGCCAGGGACTGCGTGGCACGGGCGGGGGCAGGAATGCTTGGCGGGACTGGGGATTGTCTGTCCCATGCACCCAGCAGTGGGGCGGGGTGCGGGGGGTGTCGGCGAGGACCTGAGCCCCCTCTCATCTCAGGCACTGCCATGACCGGAACGTGGCAGTGACCCCGCAGGGCGGGAACACGGGCATGGTGGGGGGCAGCGTCCCCGTCTTCGACGAGGTTGTCATCTCCACTGCCCTCATGAACCAGGTCATCAGCTTCCACAGCGTGTCTGGTAAGCAGCGTGCCTGGCCTGGGGCTGGTGCTGGGGGGCGTTGGGGGTGCTGGGCCGGGAGGAGCCCCGGCTTCTGCACCCAGCTCAACGCCCCGGACTGCACCTACCACGGGTGGGCAGGGCCTCGAGTGGTCCTCCCGCTGTCCCGCCCCTTCCACGCCCACGTTTCAGGCAGCCCATCCCCTCCTGAGGTCTGCGAGGTGCTGCAGAAGATGGCACCCGGGTTGACCGAGGTTAACTGACCCACCAGTGGACGGTTTCCTCCTGGCAGGTCTCCGGCCTCCACTCTGGCGCTTGGGGGCTCGTTCCTTGCTGGGGGGCCATCCTGGGCAAGGGGTCCTGGCAGCCAAAACCCCTCGGCTGTTGTTCACGGCCCTGGCCGCAGGGCTGCCCCAGCTGAGGTCCCTGCTCCGCAGCAGCTTCTGCCTTCCTCCCCCTTCTACGAGTGTGTCCAGCCAAACCCATGTCTCTCTATACGATACCTACATTTGTTCTTACCATTCCTTTCTTCTTTTATCCCTGTCGTCATTAAGGGTACATTTAAGTTCAGATGCTTTTGTCCCGGGATGGGTGGGAGGACTCCCTTACCCCCGCCCGGGCCTGAGATGGGGCTGGGGCCATAACCCTGGCTGCTCTTGGCAGGAATCCTGGTTTGCCAGGCCGGCTGCGTCCTCGAGGAGCTGAGCCAGTACCTGGAGCCGCGGGGCTTTGCCATGCCCCTGGACCTGGGTGCCAAGGGCAGCTGCCACATCGGGGGCAATGTGGCCACCAACGCGGGCGGCCTGCGACTGCTCAGATACGGATCGCTGCGCGGCACTGTCCTGGGGCTGGAAGTGGTAAGGGGCTGAGCCTCCTGGCCCTCCCCTTGCCCTCTCACTTCTTGGGCCCCTTCCCCATGTCTCAGGCCCTCCTCCCACCCTCTCACATCTCGGATGCCTCGCCACGTCTCAGGCCCCTCTCCTGTGTCTTAGCCCCCTCTCCCTGCCCTCTCACTTCTCGGACCCCTCCCCCATATGTCAAGCCCCTCCCCCTACAGCCTCCCCATCTCAGGCATCCCAACTTTTCACTGGACCTTTCCTGGTGGTCTCAGGGGACAGCGGCCAGGGTCCCTGTAGTTAGGCTCCCTCTGTCCCAGGCCAGCACCCTGGGGCAGGTCTCTGGTGAGCCTCAGATGACCATATCCTGCTCTCTGGGGTCATCCCAGTCATAGCCTGACTCACGACTGACAGGGAGTCCTAATATCCACTCACACTGCAGGACCCAGGGTGGGGGCAACTCTGCATGGCCCCTCACTCCATCCCAAGGGCAGCTCTCAGCCCCAGGTGGCCAGGAGGGCGTGAGGCAGGGGCTGTGCGTTTCCAGCCCCTCATACCCTGGCCCCACACAGGGTTCTGGGCAGGGGCCCTCCACCAGGCCAGGTCCCCGGCGCCCAGCCCTCACCTCACCTGGCTCAGGTTTGCAGGGCCCAGAGCCCAGAAGGCATCCAAGGTGGACGGGTCCCCGTAAAGGGGCCTGGGGTACCAATAACTGTTATCCGCCAGCGCTAGCCCCACTTGGGATGTTTTGCCTTCTTCCCAAAATCGTTTTAATTTTTTTCCTCCCTGAGCTCTTTTCTAGCTCAGCTTCTCTTTGGGTTGCTGGTCTCTGTCAAATCCAACCTCCCCAGCCCCCAAGCACCCCACATCTGTGATCTCATTGTCTTTAAAGGGTGTTGTTTGCTGCTTTGTTTATCTCATGAGGGGCCTCGTGTAAAGCCATGGTCTTCTTTTTTTTTTTTTTAACATTTGTTCCCCCTATTATTTATTTATTTTTAATCCATATTTTTTACTCATCTGTCCATCCTATAGATAAAAGGAGCATCAGACACAAGTTTTAACAATCACACAGTCACATTGTGAAAGCTATGATTGTAACATTATACAATCATCTTCAAGAAACATAAAGCCACGGTCTTGGTTTCCATTTGCTCAGTCACCGCGTCCCAAGCTCTGTTTGGCCAGCTGCTGTTTATTTTTGTTTTTACTGTTTCTTGTATTGTGGGCTACATGAGTAAGCCTTGGACTGACTGCACACAAGCCTGGGGCAGCTGACAGAGCAGGAACTGGGGATGCTGTGTGGGGTGCCCGGGCCGGGCCCGCTTGGTCTCTGTGTCTCTGCTCCTCCCTCTCAGTCGGGTGGGGATTCCTGGTTCTGCCCTGGGGGGGCGCCGGGGAGGCCCAGGTTCCCCCCTGAGTCTCCCGGGAGCTCAGGCAGCCGCAGAGATGTGGACGTGTTCAGGTTTTGTGGCTGGCTTGGTACCCCAGGGTGCCCGGGAGCCGGGCTGGGCCTGGGGGGGGCCCAACAGCACCCCAGCAGGCCTCCTTCCGCCTCTGCCCCTAGGTGCTCGCGGACGGCACCATCCTGGACCTGCTGAGCTCCCTGAGGAAGGACAACACAGGCTACGACCTGAAGCAGCTCTTCATAGGGTCGGAGGGCACTCTGGGGGTCATCACCGCCGTGTCCATCCTGTGTCCGCCCAAGCCTGAGGCAGCGAGCGTGGCTCTCCTGGGTAGGCTGGCTGGGGGGCGGGGGTCAAAGGGGGCCTCCCGGCGCAGCCCGCTCCCCTCTCCTGGCATCTCTCTCCTGGTGCTCACGACGTAGGTGTCATCCCGTCAGAGCTTCCTCTATTCTGTAACAAAACCGAGATTTTGGTCGTTTTTCTTCACTCCACTCTGTTCATTACCTAAGTAGCTTAAAGTGTAAGATTACGAGAGAAACAACATCACGTGGCCTGAAGGACGCAGCCTGTTCTGGACAGAGCTGCCTCTGCAAGGAGGGCCAGGCTCTCCCTAGCCAGCAGCGCCCCTCTCCACACCCTGCAGCTGGCGCCCACCCGTTCCGCTTCCTCTGCCCTCCCCAGCTCCTGTTTAATTTTCTCTACTTCTCTTTTCTCTACAAAAAAAGAAGTGATATCCAGTGTCTTTAATTCTTTTCCTCCAATGATCTGTTTTCGTTTCCTTTCTTGCCTTCTCTTAGATTATCATAGCATTTTCTCTACTAGAACCATTCAGCTGATATTGAGTAATAGCCTCACACTTACAGTCCAAGCGTACTATACAACCAGTGGCTCACAATATCATCACATAGCTGTGTATTCTCCACCACGATCATTTTTAGAGTATTTGCATCACTCCAAAAAAGAGAGAAAAAGAAAAAAAAACTTATACATCCCATAGCCCTGCCCCTCCTTCTCACTGACCACTAGTATTTCAATCTACCCAATTTATTTTACCCCTTATCCCCCCTATTACTTATTTATTTTGAATTATATTTAAATTCTTTTATTATTATTTTTTAATTGAGAAATCTTCACACACATACATTCTATACTTGGTGTACCATCATTTGTTCACAATATCATCGCATAGGTGCGTATTCATCACCATGATCATTTTTAGAACATTTGTATTACTCCAGAAAAGGAGATAAAAAGAAAAAAGAAAAAACTCATACGTACCATACACCTTACCCCTCCTTTTCACCGCTAGTGTTTCCAACTAAGCAATTTATTTTACCCTTTGTCCCCCCTATTATTTATTTATTTATTTTTAATCCATACTTTGTACTCATCTGCCCATACCCTGAATATGAGGAGCATCAGACACGGGGTTTTCACAATCACACAGTCACATTGTAAAAGTTATATCATTATACAGTTGTCTTCAAAAATCAAGGCTACTATTAATGTTCTTTTGTTAAGTTTTTTAATTAATAAAAAAGTTTAAAAAAAAAACAAAAAAAACAAAAAAAAAATCAAGGCTACTGCAACAGTTTCTAGTACTTCCCTCCAGCCACTCCAATCCACCATAAACTAAAAAGGGATAACTATACAATGCATAAAAATAACCTCCAGGATAACCTCTCAACTGTGTTTGAAATCTCTCAGCCACTGAGACTTCATTTTGTTTGATTTCTCTCTTTCCCCTTTTGGTCAAGAAGGCTTTCTCAATCCCTTGATGCCAGGTCCTGGCTCATCCCTGGGAGCCAGGTCCCATGTTGCCAGGGAGATTTATACCCCTGGATCTGCATTCCTTCTTGCATCAAACCTTCTATTTGGGATTATGTTCCTTCGAAATATATCCTTGATCATCTTCTGTAATGTAAGATGGCAGTCAATTAAAGAATGGTATCTTTTATCAGTTCCAGAAACTTTTTAGGCATTACCTCTTCAGATATTGCCCATGTTTTCTTCTCATTTTGGGACTAAGATTAAGCATGTGATAGAACTTTTCAGTTTGCCCTCCATGTCTCTTAACCTCCCTTCCACATTTTCTTATTTTTCACTCTCTGTTTTGCATACTGAACAGTTTCTTCTGATATGTCTTCTAATTCACTAATGATCCCTTCTGCTGTGTTTAATATGCTGCCAAACTCATCCATGGAGGTATTTTTCCCTTGTCCATTGAGTTTTTAATCTTGAATATTAGTTTCATTCGAGAAGTTTTGTTTTTTTTCAAATTGGCAATAGCCCTTTTTATAGTTTTCTATTCCTCATAGATATTTTCAAGCTTATCATTTGTATCTTTGAACATAGTAAGCATAATTACTTTATCATCTGACCATTTCATTCTTTTCAAGTCTACATGGTCTCTTCCTGTTGGTTGTTGCTTTTGGTTTCTCATTTCCTTGAATACCTTCAGTAGTGTGCAGCTCATTTAATCACAGGGTTGTTTGTGGGGACCGCAGAGGCTGAGGAGCAAGTGCCTTCCTCCAGGAAGGCTGTGCACTAGCTCTTGCTGAGTGGCCCTGGGTCCAACTAGTCTGGAAGCTACCAAGTTCCTGGGCTTGCTGTTCTCTGTGCAGCCAGGGAGCGAGGGCCAGGCTGCACACCAGCCTGCAGGCCAGCCCTGGCCATGGCTGACCAGGAGACAGACTCCCCTTCTTTTCTCATGCTCTGGTCAGAAGGGAGGCAGCTCCCTGTGCAGTCTTGAGGGTGGGGCAGGCTTACAACTCCCTCCTCCCCCTGCCCCTAGCTTGTGTCCTATGGGCCCTGAGCCTGTGTGTTTGGGCTGGGCATGTCCATCCGGGCTCTGGGCCTGGGGCCAGTTCTGCCTCTGGGTGGCTGAACTTCCCCAAATCGGGCTTGGCATTCCCCACTCTCTTGATATTTTCTTGCCCAGCATTTCTGGTTGTTTTCAGTGGGATCTTGGGCCAATAGCCCAGCCCATCATGCCTGGCTGGCACTCTTCTCCCCTCTCTCTTGAACTTTGGCCTCTATTTCTCCATCCAACTGCTCTTGTCACGGCCACCTCTTTGCTGCTCACAGGGTCAGTTCTCACTGCTGCTCTTGCTGTCCAGCCGCTGGTACCACCTGGGTCTCTCTGCTCCTCTTCCTCCCTCTTGGCTCCCCGCAACCTCCTTTGCAGCTTCCCCTCTCGCCCAGCTCAGGCCTGACCTTTCCTTTCCAGATTCACCTTCCACTGGCATTATCCAAGCTGGTGGCTCACAGTCCATCTTTATTCTATGTTTTCTGCCCAAACTCACCCCCGAGTCCACACTCACTTGGCCTCCCACAGAGCTGGTGGAAGGGTTCTCACCCCAAACCTACAGTAACACGCAAGCTACTGGAGTCCCTCCATCTGCTCCCGCAGTCCCTCCACCTCAGTACACCGCGGCTCCTCCTTCAGTTACTTGGAGTCCTGTGTGGCTGGCTTCCCTCCATGTGGCCAGGCCCCTCTCCTGTCTGCATGCCACACTTACCATCCCAGCAGGCACCCAGTCCCAGGCCGTAGCCCCCCGGGGCCCCATTCAGCCACTGGCTTCCTCCCTCCAGCAGCCAAGCGGCTCTGTAAGGCCCAGGCCAGGTGGTCTCCATCTCCTGCAGCAAATCTGGGGGCCTGCCAGCCTCTGCCCTTGTCCCAGCTTCCCTCTGGAGCATCCTTCCCCGATGCCCATGGGTGCCTCTGTCTGCCTTCCAGTCAGTTCCGAAAAGCCCCTGAGATAAGGCCAGCCCCTCCCTGGTCATGGGCTCCCTTCCCTCGCAGCCATCTACCTGCTTCCTCAGCTATGCTCGGTGTGCCCTCCCCCAGATCGGATACTGACCTCCGGGGGCTGTGCTGATGCCTTGGTGTCCAGAAAACGCCAAGTGTTTTCATAAGTGGCCGTTAAAACCTCAGCACTGCTGTATTAAAAGAAATACAAGGAATCGTCTCAAATGCCAGTGCAGTTTCTGATGCTTCCTCTGTAGTCTTCAGAGGGTGGCTTTGCACTTCCCAAGATTTCTTGGTCTCACCCCCACCTTGCCAAGCACCGTCTGTGGCCCTGTGGTGACGTGGTGACCGAGTCACTAGCCAGGGGTGGCCCCTGCCCTGAACGGCTCCGCGGCTCCTTCACTCTGTACCTCGGAGCTGGGCACAGGGGGGCGTGGGCAGATGCAGTGGGCGAGGCCGGGGTCTGGCCTGATGCTATCCCTACCCTCTCATTGTCGTGGCTTGTGGACCCCGTGGGACCTGCCGCAGGCTGTGCGGGCTTTGCTGAAATTCTGCAGACCTTCAGAACCTGCAGGAGGATGCTGGGAGAGACGCTGTCAGCATTCGAGTTCATGGACGCTGAGTGCATGCAGCTGGTCGGCCGCCACCTCCACCTTGCCTGCCCGGTCCGAGGTACTGGTGTGGTGTCGCCGTGTGGCAGGGAGCCTGCCTCTCCCTTCTGTGCCCTCTGATGTGTTGGGTGGGTGAGAGTGCAGGGCCGCCTGCTGTCTGGGAAGCCGGAAGCAATGGAGACGCCGATTGAGCCGTCATCCTGGGGTCCCTCCCTGGCTCAGCAGTGGGCTCTTTTACACGTTCATTTAAAAATCTTGCTCCTGAGTGAGTTTAGTTAATGTTACTGGTTGTGCCAATTCCTTGGAGACTTGGAAACAACCAAAGCCCGTGGAAAGGCTCCAAGGCAGCTTCGTGCTTCTGTCCAGTGGCCCCACGAAGGCGTGAGCTGCTAGGTGAGGCTATGCCTGCTGAACTAGCAAGTTAAGCATTGGGCACAGTCTTGGGGGCATAAACCAATAGAGTATTTTTGTTGTTTGTTTTTTCACCAAAACAAATTTTATTTCCCGTGTTAATTGAGTATGCACACAGGCATGACACAGGTTTAGATTCATTAAGCCCTCATGCAGAATTATATTCTTCTCAGTAAAGAAACCAGTTCCATCCAGGATCTGCTAGCTACACACCTATGTTACAACACTTATATCAAATCTGGTGGTGCAGCATTTTGGAGAGCAAGTTGGCGTTTTGAACTGGGAGTCTTGAATATTCAACAGCAGGTCTTGGTAATATGACTTCTGAGAATCTACCCTGAAGAAATAACCCTAAATAGGGAAAAATTTTATGTTTTAAATTTTTAGTGAGGGGCTATTTTTGGTATAATAAAACTTAAATGTCCAGTGGTAAAGAAATAAGCCCTGGTGCTCCCAAAGGGCAGAAGGAATGTCTGGTATGGTCACAGGTGGACAGTCCAGCTCCCAGGCAGGAGGTGCGGCCCCTGGGCTGGCAGTGGGGCCCTAGGTGGGTGCTGGGTCTCTGCGGAGGTTGTGGGGATCCTGGTGGGCAGTGGGGTCCCCAGGTGAGTGGTGGGGTCTCTGAGTGGGTCCTGGGCCCCCCTGTAGATGGTGGGGTCTCTGGGTGGGTGGTGGGGTCTCCAGGTGAGTGGTGGGGACCCCGGGGGTGGTGGGGTACCCGGCGGGTGGTGGCCTGCCCCAAGGCAGACCCCGGGCAGCTAGTGGGCCTGAGGGAGCACAGAGGCGAGTGGACCGTGCTTCAAGTGGGGCCATGCCCCAGCGCTGTGGCTGGTTTGCAGCTGGGCTGAGTTCCCCGTCCAAATAGAGGAAACACAGGAACTAAGTCAAAATATTAAGTGGTCATTTTTGGCAAGGTGGGAGATTTTCTTTTCATTTGTTTGTCTTAGTTTTCCAAATCTCTTTTTGTATGCATGTTGAGAAACAACCAATAGTATAGAGAAAATCTCCTAGTGGGCTATGCAACCTGGGAGAAAGTTAGTGGTAGACTTTCCTTCCCGGCATGGAAAAATGCTGGAATCTGGAAAACGCTTATATTGCCGTTGGGGTAAGAGGAACTCGTGATATTTTTGTTGAAGGGATCGGTGCCACTCAGTAAGTTTTCCTGTGAGTGTAAACACACCCACACTGGCCTTGAAGCCTCAGCTGGTGCCCGTCAGCACAAGCCTCGTGCTGAGAGGGGCCTTTGCGTGGCATGCTCCGTGCCTGAGCCCTCATCGCCCTTGAGCCATCCAGGGTTCCTCCTGAGCTGGGGAGCGCCCTATCCGACTGGGGTGGGCCTCACAGAGCCCCTGCGGTGTGCTTGTCTGTCTTCCATGGCTTCTCTTAGGGTGAAAGACTCCTTTTTCATCGCCCAAAGTCCAGCCTCCCTGAGGCTCCCGGGGTGCAGGCCTTGGGGTCCGGGATGTTTCAGCCGTGGCCTCTTGACCCTTGACCTAAGCCTCTGCTCACTCACTTCTCTTGCTCCTTTCCAGAAAACCCATTCTACGTCTTAATCGAAACCTCAGGTTCCAATGCAGGGCACGATGGAGAGAAGCTGGGCAGTTTTCTGGAGCATGCCCTGGGCTCCAGCCTGGTGACCGATGGGACCGTGGCCTCGGACCAGAGGAAAGCAAAGGTGCTCGGGGTGCAGCTGGGCTGGCCACTCCCACCTTAGCTGGGCACCAGGGGCTGCGCCATCCACCGTGGAAGTGACCGCCTCTCCTCGCTTTGACTCAACAGCCTGTTTGGGTTGAAAAATGTGTTCATAGTGTCTAGACCATCTTCATCAGGGCTTCCCGGTGCCCCCTGTCCGGCCCTCCTCACCTCCGCACTCACTCTCCCCTTCCTCTCTCCACCCCACCTTCCCCCACACCCTCTGTCTGCCCACCCCCCTCCCCAGCCTCCTTCCTGAGCACCAACGATGCCCTGCCTTCCCTGCCTTCCCGAGAACATGCTTTACTGCAGGAGGAGTCAGGAAAGGACAGTC
>PVIY010037050.1:14674-25077 GCA_004026745.1 Myrmecophaga tridactyla
GGGGGGCCCCCCCCCCCCCCACCTGCTGTGGTCCTTGGGCTGCAGTGTGGTCAGTGGCCAGCAGAGGGCAGGCGGGCTGCAGGAGAGAGGCTGGAGCTGGACCAGGGAGGGCCTTGGCCAAGGTGCAGAGAAGGGTGCAGGTAACTGTCACTCCGTGGTCTGCGCATCCCCTCTTTCTCCACTTTGTCATCACAGCTTGTCTCGACGGTTAGCTCTTGTGAAAGTATTACATGCAGGTAGTATGGAGCCTAACATCCCAGTGGCCTATGCTGGCCCTCCTCCACGATGGGCTCAGGCCTCGCCTGGCTTCCCTGTGGGCACTGGGTGCTCTTTTGCTCGTCATCCTGTGCAGCTTCTCCTCCTGCCCCCTCCTAGTGCTGCAGTTTTACCATTTGCAAGGAAGACAGGCCAGCGTCTTAGGGACGGGGCTTTGTCCCTGTGCCCTAATGGATCCAGCATCCAGTACAAAAAATACCTGTTGAATGAACAAGGGAGAGAACCAGTCACTCACTTAGGGCTCTGCAAGTACTATTTTAGCAGAACCAGAAGGCATAGTGCCGTGATGTTTCCTTGCCACGCCTTAAGGCGTCTTTTCCTGTTTTTGCTCCGCCAGTCCCCTGGAGGAGGTTGTGTCGCAGTGACACAGGCCCCTACGCCGAGGCTTCTAGGTACACAGGTTCATTCTCCGCTCATTGCCTGTTGGCACCAGGGGTGGCTGCGTCTTCCCTTCTGGGTTCCCGGGCTTAGGCAGCAGCCTTTTCTGGGCCATTCTGTTCTCTGGGCAGGAAGGAAAGAAGGAAAGCTGGGGAAGGTACAATGATCCCAGATGTCTCTGCCCCAGCTGCCCCCTTCTGCTCCTTCTCATGGTGGACAGCAAAGCGGGCTGGGTAGGGGCCTCCTCTTGCTGCAGGGAGGGCTCAGACGCACCCTTCCTTGTGCTCACCAGTGCCCCCAGCACTGCTCCCTCCCTGCTGGCCATGTTCTCTTGAGACCCGCCCCCAGCCCTCTTTCCTGGCCCTGTCCACACTTCTGGCCCCACAGCCCCCTTGGTGTGCAGGACAGGCTGGCCTCTGAGCGTGCCCTGTGTCCTGTCCCTTGGCCTTTCTCTGGCCTGTCACACCCAGACCCAGTGGTCTTGGTTGGCCTCACCTTCCTCGGGTTACTCCTGCACTTTGCTGAAGCCCAAGGAAAAGCAGGGGTAGGTAATGGGGAACCTTGGTGCCTAACAGTGCTGAATTCTGCCCCCTGAAGTCGTATGGAACCCAGGTGACCCTGAGCTATGGGACAGGTCCCTGGGGTGGGGCCAGGTAAGAGGTGAGTGGCGTGAAGTGGCCCAGCCAAGGTTTGGGGAAACAAGTGCAGATCCCCAGAGGCCAGATGCTGAGGGGCTGGGAGACAGGGAGGGTGGGGGTGGGGATAGGGGTGGACAGGGAAGAAGAGGGGACAAGGGGGCAAGAAGCAGGGAGGCAAGGCCAGGTCTGCCTTTGAATGGACTCTCCTTGACCCCCTTTGCTCCCTGGAAGCCTCTGGAGAACTTTGTTGGTGGGTGAGGGTTTTTGCTTGGCAGCAGGAGCTCGGGGGTGGCCTCTGGGCCCCTTAAGAGGCAGGCGCTGGCCGCGGGGTCCTTGCATCATGTTGTGGGCTCTGAGGACCAGGCCCCCTGCTACTCCACGTGCACCTCTCCTCTCAGGGAGTCACCCCCTCTTCTTTCCTACTGTTGTCTTCTCCGGGGATTCTGGGGACAGGAGCTCAATGCTCATTTCAGGCCTCGCCTGTCCCGGGGCAGAGTCATCTTAAGAAGCAGCTGCTCTGAGGCTGCCCCAGCACGTACCTGCGGCGCTGCTAACTGCCCCTCCTCTGCCCAGGCGCTGTGGGCCCTGAGGGAGAGGATCAGTGAGGCCCTGAGCTGTGACGGCTACGTGTACAAGTATGACATCTCCCTCCCCGTGGAGCGCCTCTACGACCTCGTGATGGACCTGCGTGCCCGGCTCGGCCCCAGTGCCAAGCATGTGGTGGGCTACGGGCACCTGGGTGAGCAGAGGGCGCCGGGCGCATGGCATGCCATGGGTGCCTGGGTGGGCAGAGGGTGCCTGGGTGGGCAGAGGGCGCCGGGCGCATGGCATGCCATGGGTGCCTGGGTGGGCAGAGGGCGCCTGGGTGGGCAGAGGGCACCGGGCACGTGGTGGGTTATGCACCTGGGTGGGCAGAAGCGGTGCTGGCACATCCAGACTCCACCGTGTGTTGGGGGTGGGGTCCGGCTACACTGCTCCAGACAGCAACAGGAGAAGGGCCCAGTAATGTCTGTGGTGCTTTTGTGATGCTTTGGAAAAGACCCTGTTGTCTAGTTTTCATGGCAGCAGGCCAGGCCAGCTGGGCAAAGGGCACGGAGGGATGGTCAGCCCAGGACCCTAACATGGAGGGGACAAGGGGCGGTCAGCACAGGCCTCTGACTCAGTGGGGATGACGGGTGGCCAGCGTGGGCCTCGGCACAGTGGAGGGGACCTCCTCTCCCCAAACACACCGGCACACGTTGTCCATAATATCCTTTTGTTTCCTTAGCATCTGGTAATGGCTCCTTTGTAATTCCTGATATGGTTTGTTTCTTGTCTCTTTTTCTCTTGATCAGGCCTTTCGTATGTTTATTAATTTCAAAATCTTTTTAGAGAATCAGAACTTGACTTTGTTGATCCCTTTTGTTGCTTGTTTGTATTCTCTTTCATTACTTTCTGCTCTTTTGTTGTTTTCTTTCCTTCTTCAGGTTTTAGGTTTATTTTGTTCTACTTCTGATTTTATAAATTAGCTACTTGACTCACTGATTTTCAGCCTTTCTCTTTTTTTTTTTTCTTCTTTTGGGTGCATGGTCCAGGACTCAAACCCGGGTCTCCCGCTCAGCCTTTTTCTTTTTTAATATATGCATTTGTGTCTTTAAATTTCCCCCTAAGTACCACTTTAGCTGACCCCACATGACTTTGATTTTATTTAGGTAGTATCTCTGTTTATTACTTTGTCAGGCTCAACACATCATTTTTGTAGCACCTGACTTCAAAGTGGCAGTCACTTAAACAGGCAGTTTGCTCAGGAACAAGAGTGGGGTAGGTATGGGCATAGCTGCTGCCACGGCTGCTGGTCCACGTGGACTCAGCTTAGTCGTCCTTATAGTGTGTGTGGTGCTTTGCACCCACTGAGAACCTGCTCTCCTCCCCGTGGTCCTCTTGGGCCTGTGCCTGGGAGGATGAGCGTCCACGCTCGCCCTGGATTGTCCGCTGTCCGGCCTCAGGTCCCGTGTCTGGGGTGGGGGTGGGGTGGGGACTCCAGCTCAGAGAAACTGTCAGCTTCTGATCCCAGCTGGGCACAGCGCTTGAAAGCTCCCTGCAGGTGTGTCCAATGATGTCGATGCAGTAGCTGAACAAGTGCAATGTTTGCATGGGAATTCCTCAAGTCCTTGTAGCGTTCTCATGATCTTTTAGTTCTAAATAGTTTTAGATGTCCATGATCCATTTATTTCTTCTTTGACCCATGAATTATACAGAAATGTTTCCTAATTTCCAAGCATATGGGGGTTTTCTTGCTATTTTATGGATTATTGATTTGTAGTTAAGAAAAAGTTGCACCAGAGAATACTAAACAAAGGGCAGCAGGACTTTAAATGCAGGGCTGAGCTAGGGGAACAGCACGCGGGGGTGTTGGGGGCAATGCTGGGGGTGGGGAGGGGTGAGTGACACTGAATCTGCCGTTAGAGACACTTGGTTCGGAATCTTTCCTTTTGCTTTGAGTGGGCCACCTGGGGCTCATGGGAGTGGGAGAGGGAAGAAGGGGGTGAGGGACCCCTTGGTGAGCCTGGAGAACACGAGGGCCAGGGCCAGAGGGGGTCAGGAGCTGGCCCGGCATTGAGTCCAACTCAGGCCGTCTGGGTGAATAGCAGAGATCTTTACCTGTATTAAGCCACTTGGTTGGAATTCAACTAGCAGCCGGTACGTGGCCAGTCTTTAGACATGTTTAATGAGACTGGAATGTGGCTTGCTTTGGTAGAGTCAGTGGTTATAGAGAGCCATTTGATCAAATGCATATGTACAGCGCATGTATAATCTTCTACCTCCTTCTGCCAAGGCTGCTAAAACCACATGAGATGTGCTAGAAATGCCCCACTTTGCTGATGGACTCGTCTATCATAGTCCTGACAATTTTGGCGATATCTGGTTAGGGACGTAGTAGTTTAGAATGGCCATTTCATTCTGGTAACTTGAGTCTTTTATCATGATGGGCTGATTTCCAGATGGCTTTTTGCTTCAAAACCTGTGTCAACCATGAACTAACTAAGCTGGGAGGCAACAAGGATGCTTATTTGGGGTCACAGAATTGCAATTTGGGGAGCACAGATTCAGGCAGCGACCTACAACACGTCTGTCTTGCATGTCTAGGCAAGGATTTTTAAAGAAAGAGAAGATAAGTCTGTGCTTGGTGGCCATTTGGGGTGTCCTAGGTTAGTTAATAGTTCACTGAGCTCTTCATCTTGTGGATTCCTTCTGGTGCTGGTCGTGCATGGCCTCAGCTGCGACCTGCCCGAGAGTCACTCCAGAATAACTTCCTGACTGCATCTTAAGACTGTCAGTCATAGAAACTCTATTTTGTTTTATTTCTTTTAACACCTGTTTTGTTTGGTATCATAGCGTGATACTAGCTTTCTTTTATTTGTCTGATAGATCAGTTTTCCTCCTATTACTTTCGATCTTTCTCCTGATGATTTAGATGTGTCTCTTGTAAACAGCGTGTAGCAGGTTTCCTTCTTCATTCAGTTTGGAAGTGATTGTTTGTAACTGGTACATTTAGTTTTTTTTATAATCGCTACAGTTTCTTAGTTACTCAGATTTATTTATTTCATCCTACCTTGAACCCTCAACTTGTCTCTCCTTCCTTCTCCATTTCTTTTGCTCTGATTTGTTACCTTGTTTTGGTTGGTATTTTTTCTCATTTCATTTCTAGCCCTTTACTAATTAGGAAATTGTCCACTCTGTGTCTCTTCTTTTAGTGGCATGCTCTAGAAGTATGCCATGCATTTTTTTAATGCAATTTTATTCAGCTATATATTCACATACCATAGAATCATCCAAATTTTACAGTCAGTGGCTCACAGTGTCATCATATAGCTGTATATTCATCATCACAATTTGTGAACATTTTCATTACTCCAAAAAAGCAAAAATAAGAATAAAAATAAAAAAGAACACCCAAAACATCCCATACCCCCATCGTACATGTTATTCATTTATTGTCTTTTTTTTTTTTCCTTAAAGGGAGTCTCAGTCAGGAGGTTTTTTTTTTTTTAGTCATAAGGTTTTTACAGTCACACAGCCACACCTTAAAAGCTCAATAGTTATTCAGTCATCTCCAAGGATCAAGGCTATTGGATTACAGTTCAACAGTTTCAGGTATTTTCCTCTAGATTCTCCAGTACACCAAAAACGGAAAAGGAATATCTAAATACTGCATAAGAACAACCTCCAGAATGGCCTCTGGACTCTATTTGAAATCTCTCAGCCACTGAAATGTTATTTTGTTTCATTTCTCTTCCCTCTATTAGTCCAGAAGTCTTTCTCACTCCTGGCCAGGGGCCAGGCTCATCCCTGGGAGTCAGGCCCCATGTGGAGGGACATGCCCTGCATTGTTAACTTACTGTGTTTAAAGTTAATCAGTATCTTTATCCTCTCAAACAAGAGGAGGAACAGGATCCTTTAACTCTGATTGTCGATATCACCTCTGGTTTATTTAGTTAGGCCCTGAGTGAACTGACCCATGGCTCCTGGGTGTGAATAGTTTATCCTGGAGCCTCTGCTCTCCACCCATCAGTCCGGAACCTTCTTTCATGTGAGTTTCACTTTGAAGTTGGTTAGAGCAGATCTAATTATTGATGTGCAGATGGGTCACATGCCTAGTCACAGACTGTGTAAGAAAATGGCAAGGCTTTGGGCTTGGTGTGGGTTAGTTCTGGGCTAACCCAAGACCCTTCATTAATAAACATTAGGGGCTGTCTTTAGTGATCATAAGACTGTAAAGGTATACCTGACAATGGGGTACAAATGGGGGCCAGTCGCACTGTTTGTACAATGACAACGGCACTAAATAAAGGCTGTATAGCTATACAGTCCTTATCAGAGATCAAGCAGCTGGAGACTTCAGGTATTTCCCTCTATGTACTCCAATATAGAGGAACGTAAAAAGGAATTTCTACAAAATGATTACGTCACCAAAGTCATCCCCTAAATCCTAACTTCTCGCTTATAGAGGTCACCCTTAAAAGGCTCTGGTTGAACAGGTGTTTTCTCCGGAGGCACAACCCAGTCTTCCTGTACTTGAGAAAACTAGATGGCACTTCAGCACTACGCAGGGGGCCCTTCTAAACAGCAGAAGCAACAATAAAAAATGTGAAATTTGAAAAATGTTAGATATTAGATGAAAAGGACACTTGTGGACAGTCTGAGAGCCAAAGCAGGAAGGCAGCGCATCGCTGTGCTTGCCCTCCTTGACCTCTGCTGGGAACGTGCCCATTGGCGGATGCAAATTTTCCACTGCTCCGTACATGTCTGCAGAAAACTGTAGAAGTCCTGCAGATACTGATTTTGGGGCTACAGATAAATTCTAGCAAGTAGGCAAATTCACCAATACCAAGCCCCTGAAGAACGAGGCAGGACTGTTTGCTTTAGTCCCATCAGTTCCTGTGGCTGCACACAATACCGTCACCATCTTCACCCAGTCGGCCATGTGTTCCCACCATGCCACCCCTGCTCCTTTTCCTTCCTGTGCCCCCGATACTCCACTGGAATCCCAACCCCCACCTGAAGCTCTGCTCTTAGAACATCCTCTGCAAGCGTTATCAGGTGACAACGTCCCAGAGTTGATTTGTCCAGAAATATCTTTACTCTGTTCTCTTTTTTTTTTTTTTTTTTGTTAACATGGGCAGGCACCAAGAATCGAACCCGGGTCCTCGGGCATGGCAGGCAAGCATTCTTACCTGCTGAGCCACCGTGGCCCGCCCTCTGTTCTTTTTTAACTTTTAAAAACTTTAAAAATTGTATAATATAACATATATACAAAGCAAAGAAAGAAGAAAGCAATCGTTTTCAAAGCACTCTTCAACCAGGAGTTACAGGAGAGATCCCAGAGTTTGTCATGGGCTACCATCCAATCCTCTCGGTTTTTTCTTTTTAGCTGCTCCAGAACATTGGAGGCTAGAAGGAATGTGTGTTTTTATCATCACCTTTTTTCTTTTTTTGTGAAAAATAACATATATGCAGGGCTGTCAATAATAAGGGATAGGGAGATGGAACTATCTGATGTTCTGGAGAGACTGGGCCCTCTAGGTTTTAGGACTTACCTGGTCCAGGGACCCATCTGGAGGTTGTAGGTTTCTGGAAAGTTACTCTAGTGCATGGAACCCTTGTAGAATCTTATATATTGCCCTAGGTGTTCTTTAGGATTGGCTGGAATGGTCCTGGTTGGGGGTTGGCAGGTTATGATAGGTAGCAATGTCTAACTGAAGCTTGCGTAAGAGCAACCTCCAGAGTAGCCTCTTGACTCTGTTGGAACTTTCTCAGTCACAAATACCTTATTTGTTACAATTCTTTTCCCCCTTTTGGTCAGGATGACATTGTTGATCCCACAGTGCCAGGGCCATACTCATCCCTGGGAGTCATCTCCCACGTCGCCATGGAGACTTTCACCCCTGAATGTCATGTCCCACGTAGAGGGGCGGGCAATGATTTCACTTGCAGAGTTGAGCTTAGAGAGAGTGAGGCCACATCTGAGCAACAAAAGAGGTCCTCTGGAGATGACTGTTAGGCACATCTATGGTAGGTTAAGCTTTTCTGCTACCTACGTAAGCTTCACAAGAGCAAGCCTCAAGACAAGGGCTTGGCCTATTGATTTGGAGGTCCCTAATGTTTGACACAGTATCAGGGCTTTCCCCAGTGGTAAAGTTTAATAGTTCATTATTTTTTCTCCCATACCTCAAGGAACTTAGCCAATATTTTTTGATTATCTGCTTAATATATTCGGGGATATATCCAGGCTATACAGGATTAAAGGTCCTCATTTTTATTCTGTGCTCCCTATTTTTCAATTGTTTAAATGAGCTATCCAGAAAGGTTAAGTTAGATTATGTCCTACAGAAAACTTAGGTTCTAGACAAAATAAACCTTTCTTCCTTTGGTCTCAAAAAGTAGATGTGGTTCTAAAATATAGACACTGTCTTCCTTATCCCTGTGTTCTGGATTACCTTAACCCTGACCTGATCACCTTCATTCTTATCTCTGAATACCAGGTTATACATATATAAAACAGCCTTTAAAAATCCAGCAATAATAATTACCACTCTGGACAAAATGTGACTGCTACAAGAGCTTACAATTTTATTTATTTATTTTTTGGGGGGTGCATGGTCCAGGAATCGAACCCAGATCTCCTGCATGGGAGGTGAGCTGTCTGCCACTGAACCCCTGTACACCTTTTTACTTTATTCTTAAAATGTGTTTTCCTCCCAATGAATTCCAACCATTCTAGGTCATTCTGCAGTGACACTAATGCCCCCATCTTCTGATGAAGGTCTGCTGCAAAGCCAGCCATTGGTTTAATTGATTTTCTGCTGAAGGCAACATGCTTTTTTTGTTTTGTTGCTTTTAGGACTTTTTGTCTTTCTAGTTCTTCAGTGTCACTGTGGTTTGTCTAAGTGAGCGTCTGCTTTTCCTACCTGGGATTTGCTAGGCTTTGGTGTCTTTTACCCATTATAGAAAACGCTCATTTGTTATCTCTTCATGTAGTTCCTCTTCCCTATTCCCTCTCCTCTCTCTTGCTGAGCTTCAGCTCAGCTCTCATCTTCTCCCTGGTCTCTTAATCTCTTGCTCATATTGTCCATATCTCCAGTTCTCTCAATTGCATCAGAATAATTTTATTTATTTTCCAGTTCTTTAATCTGTTTACTGTTAAACTTACTCCTTGAGTTATATACATTTCAGTGATTATATTCTTCATTTGTTAGATTCATTTGGATATTTATAAACTTTGCTGTGTCGTACTTTTATGCTGTTTTATACTTTATCCCTTATTTCTTTGACCATATTGAACACTTTATATTCTGGAAATCACAATATCTGAAACCTTTGGTGTGCGATTTCACTGGCTTTAGCTCATGGTGGTTTGTTTCCTAGTGTGTATGACTTTTTGCCATGGGCTTCTATCTGTGAGGAATATTTGAGGCTGGGGTTGGAAATGGTTCCTCCTGAAGGTATTTGGTTTGCTTCTTCCTCTCCTAGCTGGAAGCCCTTTGGCCTTCTCATTCTTAGCTCAGTGTCTTTGTGACCACTGATGCCGTGTGAGCTGCAGCTACAAACCTGCCGTGTGAGCTGCAGCTGCAAACCTGTGTCTGGGCTTGCCTACGGTTGTGAATGGGCAGTGGAGATGCTCTCCTTGCACAATCAGTTCTCTTTGCAGTGAGTTCCTTTGCTGGGGGTTGTTTGGGGTTCCCCTTTAGTCTGAGAGTGTAGTAGTTGGGCCCTACTCTTAGTGGGAGAAGGGTCTTGCTCTGCTCTCACAGCTGGGAGACCCCGTGCTTTAGGCAGAAGCCCAAGCTGGTCTGATTTGGAGGTCCTCCAGGGGAAGGCAGCTCTGGCTCCATGTGCCATCGTTCTTGGCCCCCAAGAGCTCCTGGGGAGCTGCAGCTCACGATGCACTTAGAAGCCACTTATTATTATTTTTAAAAATATTTTTACTGCAAAATTTTCACACCCATATATTCCATACATGGTATACAATATCAACACATAGCTGTGTATTCATCACTGTGATCATTTTTTAGAATATTTGTATCATTCCAGAAAAATAAAAATAAAAAAACCTCATACATACTGTACCCCTTACTCCTCTGACTGCTAGTATTTCCATCTATCCAATTTATTCTACCCTTTGTCCCCCCGTATTATTTATTTGTTATCCATACTTTTTATTAATCTGTCCATACCCTGGATAAAAGGAGCATCAGACACAAGGTTTAAAACAATCCCACAGTCACACTGTAAAAGTTATAGCTTCATATAATCATCTTCAAGAATGAAGGAGAAGCTGCTTTTGATTTTATCCACTGTCCAGAGCTGCTTTCCCGGCCCCTTCTTCTGCTGGCCTCAGAGGTCAATGCCCTCCTCTTTGGGGTGCAGTTCTCTCATGATCCCAGGGCCCACTGCCCACTCCTGGCCCCTTTCACGCTTTTGACCTCTGAGTCTTGGCCCTCCTGGGGCTCGGGTTGGGCCCTCTTCTCTCTCTTTTTTTCTAAAATTTACAAACGCTCTACACCCGCCAAGCAACACCCCCTTCCCTCATTTCTGGGCTTGTCTGTGGCTGAGTCTTAAACGTGCACCTCC
>PVIY010037051.1:0-24982 GCA_004026745.1 Myrmecophaga tridactyla
TTGATTTGGCAAACTTTACTTTACCGTAAAGTTTAACACAATATCAGGGGATTCCCTAATGATAAGGTTTAATAGTTCCATATCTCCCCTCCCTCAGGGGACTTTGCCAGTACTTTTTGGTTATATGCTTAATGTATTCTAGGATGTTTCCAGGCATTGCAATAATCTATACACGATTAAAGGACCTATTTCTTATTCTGTGCTTCCTGTGTTTCAGTTGTTCAAATGAGCTATACAGATAGGTTGAATTACATTATGCACTACAGAAAATTTCAGTTCCAGACCAAATAAACCTTTCTTCCATTGGTCTCAAAGAGTATATGTGATTCTAAAATATAGACATTGTCTTCCTTATCCCTATGTTCTGAATTACCTTAACCCCAACCTGTTTGGCTTTGTTCTTATCTCTAAATATCAGGTTACATATATAAAACAGCCTCTCAAAATCCAGAAATAATAATCACCACCACGGACTTAATGTATCTGATCTAAAAGCTTGCAGTCTAGGCCCCTGGTCTCTTATAAGCATTTTCTAAATGTGACCTACCGTTCTTGTTCTTTTGTTTCTGGCTTATTTTATCTCACCAAATGTCCCACATGTTCATTCACATCATTGCATGCCTCATGACTTTGTTTCTTTTTGTAGTAGCCCAACCTTCGTTCATAAGTATGACGCCATCGTTTGCCAATCTATTCCTCAGTTCATCCTTCAGCCACCTGCATTCATTGGGCCTCATGTAGAGGGCCCAAATTCCACAGTTCATCAACATTCTCAACTTTAGATAATTTCATTGTTCCCAAGAGAAAGAAAACCAATAAGCCACCCTCGCCAAATAGGAAATCTAAACCTCCTCTTAAATCTTGTCCCTCCCCCCATTATTTACCTCTGCTGTTGCTATGGTAGTGCTGATGGTTTAATTCTGAACATAGTTCATAGCATGCAATAGCAGTTTTCCCACTGTACCCTGGACTTAAACACTCTTTATACAGGAATCATATCTTTGAAGTAATTCTTACGAGAACGCATTCATATATCTAGTGTGAATCAGTGCAACACATAGGTCTATACAACCCCTTTCAATCTTGTTCATCTTCGGTATGGTAATATTACTTCTAGACTCACTAGACAATTATCTTTGCTCCTGTCTATTCTCACATTGGAATTCAACCTCATTAGCTGACAGTTTACCTATCTCTAGCTTCTATGTATCTCTGAGTCCCCTATATTCTATGTTATAAGCCTCTGATTATTACCATGCTGTTTTGACTACTGTGGCTTTATAATAGATTTTAAAGTCAGGAGTGTTAATCCTCCTACTTCGTTCTTTTTTAGGATGCTTTTAGGTATTTGGGTCTCTTTCCCTTCCAGATGCATTTGGTAGTTAGCTTTTCCACATCCTCCAAGTAGCTTGTTGGAATTTTGATTGGTACTGTATTGAGTCTGTAGATCAATTAGGGGAGAATTGACATCTTAACTATATTTAGCCTTCCTATCCATGAGCAGGGAATGTCTTTCCACCTATTTAGATCTCCTTTGATTTCTTTTAGCAATGTTATATAGTTTTCTGTGTACAAGTCCTTTACATCCCTGGTTAAGTTCAATCCTAAGTAATTGGTTCTTTTAGTTGCTATTTTGAGTGGAATTTTTTCCTTAACTGACTCCTCAGATTGGTCATTGCTTGGTATTAGAGGTAGTTACCTTTGATTCCTATCTTTTGGAGTTTTTTTATCAGAAAAGGATGCTGAATTTTGTCAAATGTTTTTTCAGCATCAATTGTGATGACCATGTGATTTTTCCCTTTTGATTTGTTAATGGGCTGTATTACATTAATTTTCTTGTGTTGATCCATCCTTGCATTCCTGGTATAAACCCCACTTGGTCATGGTGTATACTTGTTTTAAAGTGCTATTGGATTCAATTTGCTGATATTTTATTGAGAATTTTTGCATCTATGTTCATTAGGGAGATTGGCCTATAGTTTTCCTTTCTTATAGCATCTTTACCCAGTTTTGGTATTAAAATATTAGTTTCATAAAATGACTTAGGTAGAGTTCCTTTTTCCTCAGTTTTTTCAGAAAAATTTGAGCAGGATTGGTGTTAGTTCTTTATGGAATGTTTGATAAAATTCCCCTGTGAAGCCATCTGGCCCTGGGCTTTTCTTTGTAGACAGATTTATGACGACTGATTGAATCTCTTTACTTGTGATTGGTTTGTTGAGATCTTCTGTTTCTTCCTGAGTCAGTATAGCTTATTTGTGTGTCTCCAGGAATTTGTCCATTTCATCTAAATTGTCTAGTTTGTTGGCATATAGTTGTTCATAGTTCTCTTATGATTTTTATTTCTTCAGGCTCTGTGATAATGCTCCCCTTCTCATTTCTGATTTTATTTCCATCCTCTCTTTTTTCTTTGTCAGACTTGCTAGTGGCCCATCAATTTTAGTAATTTTCTCAAAGAACCAACTTTTGGTTTTACTGATTCTTTATGTTGTTCTTTTGTTCCCCCATTCAATTATCTCTGCTTTCATCTTTGTTATTTCTCTTCTCCTATTTGCTTTCCGGTTAGTTTGCTGTACTTTCTCAAGTTCCTCCAAGTTTGCTGTTAAGTCCTCAATTTTTGCCCTCTCTTGTTCTTTAATATAGGCATTTAGGGCAATAAATTTCCCTCTCAGCACAGCCTTTGCCGCATCCCTTAAGTTCTGACAAGTTGTATTCTCATTTTCATTCATCTGCAGATAGCTCCTGATTTCTCTAGCAATTTCTTCTTTGACCCACTGGTTGTTTAAGAGTATGTTATTGAATCTCCATGTATTTGTGAATATTCTCATTCTTTGATGGTGTGAAAGTTAGGTTCAGGTGTCAGCTTGACCAGGTGAAGGTGCCTAGTTTTATTCCTGTGGACATGAGCCAATGGCACATGAACCCCGTCTGTTGCTGATTACATCAGCAGTCAGCTGGGAGGCGTTCCTGCTGCAGTGAATGATGTTTGATTTAATTGGCTGGTGCTTAAATGAGAGAGCTCAAGGTAGCACAACTGAGGCAGTGTAGCATACCTCATCTCAGCACTCGCAGCTCAGCCCAGGCCTTTGGAGATGCAGAAAGGATCACCCCAGGGAAAGATGTTGGAACGTAGAGGCCTGGAGAAAAGGCCAGCAGAGATCACCTTGTGCCTTCCCATGTAAGAAAGAACCTCACGTGAAAGTTAGCTGCCTTTCCTCTGAAAAACTAGACACTTTTAACTAAATAAATCCCCTTTTATTAAAAGCAATCCATCTCTGGTGTATTGCATTCCAGCAGCTAGCAAACTACAACAGGTGGGCATTGAGATCTAGCTTCATCCCAGTGTGATCAGAGAAAGTACTCTGAATAATTTCAGTATGTTTATATTTATAAACACCTGTTCTGTGCCCCAGCATATGATCTATCCTGGAGAATGTTCCGTGAACACTAGAAAAGAATGTACAAGCTTGTGCTTTGGGGTACAATGACCTATTTATGTCTATTAGGTCTAATTCATTTATCAAGTTATTTGACGTCTCTATTTCCTTGTTGCTCTTCTGGCTGGTTGCTCTATCTATAGAGGAGAATAGTTTATTAAAGTCTCCTACTATTATTGTTGAAACATCTATCGCTCCCTTCAGTTTTGCCAGTGTCTGTCTCATATGCTTTGGAACTCCTTGATTGGGAGCATGAACATTTATGATTGTTAAATCTTCTTGGTGAATTGACCCTTTAATTAGTATATAGTGTCCTTCTTTGTCTCTTATGATGTCTTTACATTTAAGGTCTATTTTGTCTGCTATTAGTATAGCTACTCCTGCTTTCATATTTTTTTTTTTAATTTTTTGATTTTATTTTTTTAAATGTCAAAAAACACCAAACAAATGCAAACATTCCTATTTTGATCATTCCGTTCTACATGTATAATCAGTAATTCACAATATCATCACGTAGTTGCATATTCATCATCATGATCATTTCTTGGAACATTTGCATCTATTCAGAAAAAGAACTAAAACGAAAACAGCAAAAAATTTATACATACCATACCCTTTACCCCTCCCTTTCATTGATCACTAGCATTTCAATCTAAATTTATTTTAACATTTGTTCCCCCTATTATTTATTTTTATTCCATATGTTCTACTTGTCTGTTGATAAGGTAGATAAAAGGAGCATCAGACACAAGGTTTTCACAATTACACAGTTGCATTGTGAAAGCTCTATCTTTATACAATCATCTTCAAGAAGCATGGCTACTGGAACAAAGCTCTACATTTTCAGGCAGTTCCCTCCAGCTCTCCATTACATCTTGAATAACAAGGTGATATCTACTTAACGCGTAAGAATAACCTCCAGGATAACCTCTCAACTCTGTTTGGAGTCTCTCTGCCATTGGTACTTTGTCTCATTTCCCTCTTCCCCCTTTTGGTTGAGAAGGTTTTCTCAATCCGTCGATGCTGAGTCTCAGCTCATTCTAGGATTTCTGTTCCAGGTTGCCAGGAAGGTCCATACCCCTGGGAGTCATGTCCCAAGTAGACAGGGGGAGGATGGTGAGTTTGCTTGTTGTGTTGGCTGGAGAGAGAGGCCACATCTGAACAACAAAAGAGGTTCTCTTGGGGGTGACTCTTAGGCCTAATTTTAAGTAGGCTTGACCTATCCTTTGTGGGGTTAAGTTTCATATGAACAAACCCCAAGATTGGGGGCTCAGCCTATTGCTTTGGTTGTCCCCACTGCTTGTGAGAATATCAAGAATTCAACTTGGGGAAGTTGAATTTTTCCCCGTTCTCACCATTCCCCGAAGGGGACTTTGCAAATACTTTTTTATTAACTGATCAAATTACTCTGGGATTTATCAGGGCATCACTCTGGACAAACCAGCAAAATCTCATGCCCTACTCAAGGTTCCGTGTACTTATGGTGTTCAGTTAAGCTGTCTACATAAGTTATATTAGGAAATGCACTAGTCAAAATATAAATTTTGTACCAAAATAAACATTTTTTGCTTTAGTCTCACACATAAGTTGAAATTTTTAAATATTAATTACCATCTATTTTCAGCATCCTGCAGTAATGACATTCCTTTGTTCTTCCTCATGCAAGAATATTTTTTGAATTTGTACATTTAGTTACTATCATTATACACTCTAGGCATCTCTCCCTCAATTTTGAAGAACAGTTTAGCTGGGGGTATAGAATTTGTGGCTGGAAGTCTTTCTATTTCAGGATCTTGAATATATCATACCACTGCCTTCTTGCCTCCAGCGTGCTAGTGGGGTAGTCTGAACTCAGTCTTATTTGTTTTCCCTTGTATGTGGTAGATTGTTTTTCTCTTGCTGCTTTCAGGATTTTCTGCTTCTCTTCAACATTTGACAGTATGTACCTTGGGGAAAGCCTATTTGGATTTATTCTCTTTGGAGTTCTTTGGGCTTCTTTGACTTGTATATTTATATCATTTATGAGGGTTGGGAAGTTTCCCCCCATTATATCCTCTGCTATTCTTCCTAGCCCATCACTCCTCTCTTCTCCTTCTGGGACACCAGTGATTCTTAAATTTGTGCTCTTTGTTTTGTGTATCATTTCCCTGAGTTCCCATTGAAGTTTTTCTCTTTTTTGCGATTTGCTGTTTTAAGGCTTCGAAATCAATTATCCTGTCCTCTATATCACTTATTCTTTCTTCTGTCTCTTCAGATCTGGTGTTGTATGCCTCTAGTATGTTTTTTATTTGGTCAGTAGTTAATCACGGTTAATTTCCATGATTTCCTCTATTTTTCTGTTTATTCTTTCAAATTCCTCTTTGTGCTCTTCTACTGTCTTGTTAATCTCCTTTATATCATTTGCTATCCCACTTATTTTATTCAGTAGCATTGTATGAACATCTTTGTCTAGTTGTTCCAACATCTGTGTCTCCTCTGGTGTTTTAATGTGGTCATTAGGCAGGGCTATATCTGTCTGCACTGTGATAGGCTTAGTGATCTTCTGCTGTCTTCATGGCTTGTAAATACCTTAATTGATTTACTTTGGGAGTTGATTCCTTTCAGTAGTCTAAGGCCTTGGGTTTGTAGGATGGTTGTACAACAGGTAGCAGGGCACAGGGTGGAGCACTCAGTATGGTGATTTGTTTCCGGGCAGATACGGGCACAGGTTGGGGATGTTACGCTGATGCTTGTGAACGTGGGCACCCAGTGACCAGGGAGGATGTAGCTCTGCAGGTGCACCAGTTTGAGGGAGTAACCCTGATATGCGGTGGTCTAAGGCATGGGGCCCTTTGTGCACATGTGAAGAGCTGTGGCAGCAGGTCAGCATTATGCCTTTGTGGATTGGCGGCAGCTGTGAGACCTGGCTGCGCAAGTCGGCACTTTCTCAGAGCTGAGAAATAAAGCTGAGGGCTATGCGCATGTGCTGTTCTAGGACTGCTGTTAAGTGTGGTTCCCAGAGCTGAATGATATGATCAGGGGCCCGTGCGCATGTGTGGGCCTGAAAGTGCTATAAATGATGCCCTGAGCTCAGTGATGGGGGTGTGAAGGCTGTACCACACTATGGACGGGGTGCGGGGGTGGCCTAGGTATGGAGCTTAGTGCCTGCAACTTTTACATGCTGGCAACCGCCGGCAGGGAACAGGGAAGGGGAGGTAGTGCTCGGAAGGTGAGCAGGAGAGGTGGGTTGGGCTGCACTTGGGGTGGGGGGATGTGGGGTAGGTACATGCACTGGGGGTTGGTGGGTTCGGGGTTCCTGGAGCATGGGGAATGGGAACAGGTGATGAGGTTTGATACATGGGGTGTGGGGTGAGTCTCTGGTCATGCGGCTGCACTGGTGAGGGTAACACGCCCATGGAATGCGGCCTGCCTTACTTCCTGGTCCTGCGTTCCTGCCCATGCACTCCTGCAGGCTCTGTGGCTCTTTGCCCCTGCGCCAGGCTCCAGCTTTCTGCCTTTCACCAGGGTTGCCACATATGGTGCAGAAGGCCTCCCAGGTCAGCCGCACTCCCAGATCACTGCCTCAGTCACCCTCCTGTCCCTTCTCTAACTTTTCTGTGGAGCAGGGCTAATCTCCCCATTCACATTTAATTTAATTATTGATACTAAATTTAGAGCTGTCATTTTATTTTTTGTTTTTGTTTGGTCCTTCTGTTTTTTGCTTCTTTGTTCTTCCATTCTGCCTTCTTTAAGATTAAGTGAATGTTAGACATCTAAACAGATGTCTACCCACTCCAAAATATGTGTTAAGGTTACCAGCAAAAGACTGATTCACACAGGCTGTAACAGAAAGACGTTTAATTCACATAGAGAAGAGACAGAGCAAGGTCATCTTCACCAGTGGGCATCAGTTCCCCACAGACAGCAGGTCTAAACTGTGGCTGACACAGAGATAGGTTCTACATACAGCACCCTTCTCTTGTATTTGTGTGCTACCACAGTGGAGAACCCTGTTTCCTCCATGCCAGGCACAGTTGTACCGCCATGGTATGAGCTGAATATCATAAAACATGCCCACAAAGTCAGACTGTCTGCAATGAGCTCAGGACAGTAAGGGAAACGATGTACTAGCAGTTCTCTTATCTGCCAGGGGTTTGTGTTTTATCCCACCAGGCAGACCCATCTGATTTTGAGCACAGGATGTATTTGTGGGATGCCACACTGAGACTGCCCCCTACCACAATATTTTTTAGAATTTCATTTTAATTTGTCAGTTTGTATTTTTAGTTATACCTCTTTGCATTATTTTTTTAGTGGCTACTGTAAGGGTTACAGTATGCATCCTTAATTTCTCACAGTGTTTTTAGACTTAATTTTATACCCCTTCACATAAAATGAAGAAACCCTTGCAAAGAGTGGGCCTGTTTACTGCCCCCTCTGTCCTTTATGCTGTATTTGTCTTATGAATTACATCTACATGTATTAAAAACCCTGCAAGACAATGTTATAATCTTTACTTTAAGTAGTCATATGTATTTTAAAGACATTGTTACCTTGCATATGTGGTTCAGGAGTCAGCCAGGCATTTGGGTAGAGTTCCTACACTGAGACTTTGAGTGCTGTCTCTGGGATTCCTCCTACCCACCCCTCACTTTTCGGTAGCCAGGTTGCCCCTAATTCTGTCTTCTGGTTCTTCAAGAAGTCTTCAAGTAAGACTTCTGTCAGTAGCTTAGAATGGGGCTTACCTTCAGACTGAAAACTTAGGTAGCTCACTTAGTGCCTTTTCCTTCCAATTATGTACTCCCTGCCAGTGTCTGTCTGCTTTAATATTGAGTATGAAGATGCTCTCCAGTATCTTCATATTAAATATGTATTCCAGGGAATATAGTTGTTATCTATGGAAATACTGTTCTAATTGAAATATTTCTGCCATTACTAGAAGCAGAACATTCAGATATTATGCATTTTTGGAGTGATTCTTACATACTTTTTTGTGTTTATTGCTGTTATAAGTGGAATCTTACCTAGTATACTTTGTAGCTAGTTACTGCTGATTATAGTTTAATGCTGTTGTTTCTATCTAGTGATCTGGCATCTGATAACTATCCTCAGTTAGTTTTGTTGACTCCCTTGGATTTTCTGGCTAATTAATCATACTGCGTGCAAATAATGGCAGTCTTCTTTCAACTCTTCCAATCTTTGTTTATTTCATCAAGGTTCTAAAATGAATGGGGAGTTTTCCTCTTTGTTTTGTTTTCTGAACTAACATATGTAAGATATATATATATCTGTTTTTGAAATTTTGATGGCCTCTGTAAAATTATCTGGTCCTGGTTCTTTGTGTCAGGTTAGGAGCTTGGAACCAAGGGAAGGTTGACTACCATTTCAGTTTTTCTGATGGTTGCAGGTTTGTTCTATTATTCTATTTTTGTTTGTACCAATTTGGGCAGCTGTTATTTTTTTGGAATTAATTTCATCTAGGTTTTATAATTTATTGGCATGTTGCTGTTTATAATATTCATTTATGTGATTTTAAATCTCTATCATATCTGTAGTTCCCTCTTTTTCATCTTATATTTGTTTATTTGAATCTTCTTATTCATTAGTCATTCTGTACAGGGCTGTTTCTCTTAATAACTTTTTCAAAGAACTAGCTAATACTTCTTAAAATGTTTTATTTAGAAACAAATATACAACTCAGAATTTCCCATTTTAACTACATTCAGTTGTCCAATTCAGTAATATTAATTATATTCACGGTATTGTGCACAATATATTCACAATATCTGTTAGCCTTACTTTTTGTCACCTCAGAAAGAAACTCTTCACCCATTAAGCTTCAACTCTCTTCCCACCCTCCACCCCTACCTCGGTAATATATAAACTACTGTCTGTCTCTATGAAATTTGTTTCTTCTGGGTGTTCAATATAAGCAAGCTCATACAATATTTGTCATTCTATGTCTGGCATATTTCATGCTTCATCATGTTGTAGCATGCATCAGAACTTCATTCCTTTTTATGGCTGAATAATATTCCATTGAGTATATACACCACATTTTGTTTATCCATTTATCTGTTGATGGACGCTTGAGTTGCTTCCACCTTTTGGTTATTGTGAATAATACTGCTATGAACATTAGTATACACTTATCTGTATAAATATATCTCTTAAGCTCTGCTCACTTGTTTTCATTCTTTTCTTTCTGCTCTTCAATCTGTGTGACTTCCACTGTCCTGTCTTCCAGTTCACTTATTCTTCTTCCTGTTCAGATCTGCTGTTGGACACCTCTATTGTATTTTTAATCTCCATTATTATGTTTTTCATCCCCAAAAGTTCTGTTTGGCTCCTTTTTAAATTTTCTAATTTCTTATTTTGTTTTTAGATTGTCTTCTTTATATCCTTAAGTTCCATTTTATATCTCATGTTTTCCAATGTTGAGTGAAAGTTCGATATATACTTATTAGTTTGTATTATTATTCAGATTGTCTTTATTTTTATCAAGTTTTATCTTCTTGATCTGCAGTTTTTATGAGAAGTGTATTACAATCTCCAGTTACAATTATTGATTCTCTATTTTTCTTTGTTCCATCAGTTGTCACTTTATCTGTTTTCAGGCTGTATTGTTAGGTTTCTATGTTTATTCATTCATTTATTCCACAAATATTTATTCAGCACTAATTGTTCTAGTGTCAGTCACTGTTTTAAGCAATTTCAGGAAACAGAGTACAACTGTAGAATATAATACAATTGTATTAATGATATAGTTGACATCCTAGTATTTCTCTAAAGATTCAGAAGCAGATGAGGTGTTGCTTTTAGGTATTATGAACATACATTCAAATTTACATAGTGAGTTTTGTAAGATACTCCAAAAGTTTTCTAATTATTTGAGCATTCTGATTACTTTGATTCTGAGTGTGTTCATTGAGGTAGTGACCATGTCTCAAATATTTCTATCACTCTCCCTGTCTCCCCGCTAACACTTTCTAGTATACTGTTTTATACACATAATCTTTATGATATTGGACCTTTGGATTATTGAAGTTGACACTAACTCAAATATTTATAGAATGAACAGCTGGTTACTGTATTCCGTACTATGGTAAGCTTTACATAGGATGTATGTGTCCTTTTTTTTTAAGGTAATTGGGTTCTTCAAATACTAGTTTTCTTCTTTGTTGTTAGTAAATTAAATCCTAAAGAATTTTTTTTCTTCTATTTCAGGTGTTTTGTACGGTTACATTTGATTCATTAGAATCCAGTATTAAGTCTGATCGAATTATAACAGCCTTAAAGTAAGTTTATGTGTTTAGGTTGTGACATTCAACATATAACTGAAGTTCATGTAGTATATTCTAACTCATTGGTTTATGAACACATATTAGTAAAAGTTTTAGGTCTTTTTTGTGGGTACATTCAGTTTATTCTCTCTCAGGACAGCTATTTAAGGTAACTTGAATGGATGGCTTTTTTTATTATAAACAAAAGAACAAATAAATCACAGGAAGAGTCCCAGTTACCGAAAAGAATCTAGAGGCCTTTAAATATGGGGAAAAAATCCTTGCTTAGTCTCAAAACACATTTAGTTTTGAATTCTGGAATACTTGGCTCTCCTCCCCTATTCCTAAACAGTGAGCAATAAAGTCATGTTGATCAGTTTAGATGATGATACTCTGTCCTGCTATCCCCATCAGCATTACTATATTAAAAGCCCAGGGGGCGGGCCACCATGGCTCAGCAGGTTGAGTTCTTGCCTGCCATGCCGGAGACCTGGGTTTGATTCCTGGTGCCCGCTATGCAAAAAAATAAAATAATAACTACTTGTAACATTAAAAATTCTTTTAAAAAAAGGAAAAAAGCCTAGGACCCTCAGCTACAATATCTCCTTAGTGCTTAAGGGGTTGCTTCCCTTTCACTTGTTAAGGGGCTCAGAAAACTACAGGACTCTGCCTTCCTCTTGCTACTGCACAGCTGATAAGGATAATCCCCAGTATCTTCAGGATAGCATCACTAATTGTTTTTCATGTTTTAATAAAACCGACAGTGCAGCTGTGTGCATGAGGCTGGTATGCTCATCCTAATCCTAATCCTTTTTGGGAGCATTTATATTTGTCTGAATTTTATATTCCCATCTAGGCCAAAACTTGATTACCCTGTCCTTCTTCACTTTGGCTCCCTTTTCTTCTGAAGGAGGGAACAGAGCTTAATAAGAAAGAGCACTGGCCTTACCCCAGGAACCTTTGTTCTAGTCTTAGGTTTGTCTGTATCCATGTAAGTGAAGTAGCATCATTTCACATGCTGGCCTTTGGTTTCCTTTTCATGTGCTAGACTACAAAATCCTTGTCCTCCCCGCTAGCCCCCCAAATCTGTGATTCCTCTAATCTTTTGAAAGAGCTTGTCTTTTTATTTCTTTTCCCAAGGCTGCAATTTATGGTTATATAGATTCTGCCCTGGGTTGGGGAAGTGAGGGACTTTTTCTAATTCCTCTACAAAGAAGTGCCTATTAGTAATTCAACACAAGGAGGCATTGTTTGTATTAAAGCCCTGTGCATGTTGGTCGTTCCCTCTGTTAGAGATAAATCTGATTTTCTGCTTTCAGAAATTAAATTGGGTTTCCTCTAATCCTTTTCCTCATTGTTCTAGATACATTCACAACTGTTCTGTTTTCAAATCTGTCAGATCTTCTGACAGCTATTTCATTTCAGTCACAGATCTTCATTTCATTTGTTGACTGGTAGAAAGATCGTAACTCTGAGATCTGACCTGAATCATAACATTTAGATTCTCTCAATAGTTATTAACACTTAAAAATATATGCCTATTGTCTTGGAATTTAAGTCTGTATATTTAGTTCTTGTATTTGAAGCGAACTTGTTTTTCTAAATCTGTGTTGAATTCATTCCTAAGCCCAGAGAAAATAACATCTCTGGCTTTCATCCTTATAATTCTCTGGTTTTCCATTTCATACCAACTTTTACTAATACCCTGTTGTTTCAAGAAAAAATTGCCTTGAATATTTTTCATTGTTTATTGAAATAAGTTTGTTTGCATCTGTATGATGTTTTTAACATTATGGTTTTTGTTTGTAGTGGGATAAAAGATAAAAATTTCATGCTGCACTATGAGGTAAGGTTAATTTTCCAACACCTTATTATAAAAACTTTCCAGAATACAGTAACGTTGAAAGAACTTTACAGTAAACACTCATATACCCATTATCTAGATTCTTCCATTAACATTTTACTCTGCTGATTCCATCATAGATCTTTTAAGGTAGGTTTTTGTGCAGTTTCTTATTGCCTACAGAAAGGATTTGGAGAGATAGGAAGCAGTTTTCCAAACAACAACTTCCTGTTCTGTCATATATAAAAGTTAAAGAAAATATAGCAGACATTGTACCTGTCACATTTGTGTCACACAAAAATAAGGCTTTTCAAATATGCCAACTGACAAATCAGCTGCTTCCTTTAGCGCATTTATATGTTGATGCTTTTACTCAGTTTTTTAGTAAGAAAAGAACTGAGGTGTTTAAGTTATGTAATATGAAATCATTATATATAATAGAGTTATGATTAGCTTAAGTATTCACAGCTAATCCTAAAGAACCAGATATGACATATGATACTTTTGACTTTATTGTTTGAATCATATACCCTGGAAGGTTAGTATAAAGTAGCAGGTCACTTCACTTTTGAGTGACTCTGTTGGCCAGCCTCTCAATTTTGTTGAAACTGCTATAATCAGTAGAATGTGGAAATTGTGTGCTAGGAAATAACCATAAACCTAGAGATTCACATAAGTCTTGAATCCCTTGTAAATATCCTGTTCTGGGTATACCCAGATAGTACAGAAATCAGAGAAATCATAATTGAGTAAAGCACATCCTTTGTCATGAGCTGGTGAGTTCATACCAGTCTAAAAAGGTCAATTGTGAAAAATTTGGCTCTAGCTAAGGTCCATTATGGGTCATTGTTGTTGTATCATTCCATTTTTCAAAACATTTTTATTGTGAAATGAAAATAAAGATAACTGAAAACCAGATAAAACAAAAGTATGGCTTAATGGGTTTTTTGTTTGTTTGTTTGTTTCACATATGCTGTATGGTAGAGGTTACATTCCATTCTTTTTCCATGTGACTGTCCTATTAGTGCAGCACCATTTGTTGATTTTTTGGAAGGGGGGAGGGGGTGTCGTGAAGTGCATTGGTAGGGAATTGAATCCGGGTCTTCCACTTGGCAGATGAGAATTCTACCACTGAACTACTGTTGCACCCTGGCTTGATAAGTTTTTATGAGTCTTGTCAGGAAATAGAGCATTGCCAGCCACCCCAGAAGTCCCTTCTTGCATTTCTAATGTGTGTTCCTAGATACTATCATGTACTCTTGCCCATTTTTTTAAATTTCATATTTAAGTCTCTTAATCTATTGGTTTCCCCTCCATCACATTCTTTTGTTTACAACATATCTGTTGAAACTCCAGACCATTTTACCTGTAGAGTCCTCATGGCCTGTATGTTGCAGATTGCACACTTAGGGTACAGTTCAGCATGCTCCTCTGTCCTCTCCATTTCCTACAAATTGGATCCAAGCTCTGCCCAGATTCATTTTCTGTTCTTTTTTGCTGTTATTTTTGTTAAAGAAACTGAAATTCCAGACTTTTATAGGAACTCTTCCAATTTTTAAATAATTGCAACTAATTCATAGTCCTTTAAAACAACATATTGATCAAATAGAAGTTTGCAAATTCTACCTAAAATATATGTTTTCTGCATAAAATATTTATATTATTAAAAATTAAAAGTATATCCCTTATGGAAAATATTTGTTTCCTCAGTCTGTATTTTTTTAAATATTTATATATTTTTTATTATTACAAAAATGTATTTTGTTATTAATACCATAAACATTATAGAAACTTATCGCATAATTTCCCATAACCATCTACTTCCCACCCACTGATTAATATATATACTAGAAATACCTGCTTTAAGCATTTTGGTATATATTTTAGACATCCAGACTCTGGCTATATTTGTGAATGTATATAAATTTTTTTTAACAAAGATAGGATTGTACTATTTTGTTACTTGTTTTAGTCTTTGGTTAATATATTTTATACATCTTTCCATGTCGGTTTTATATGTATTTTTTGTGTGTTTGATTTTTTTAGTTTCCTCCTTATGCAACTAATGAAATTGGCAAAGTAACTGGTGTAAATAGAAGAGAACTTGGGCATGGTGAGTACAAGCCTGCAGACTTTTATGGTGTTGTAACAGAAATTTATGTACATTTTTTTCTTATGTTTTCTCTTCTAATTTAGGTGCTCTCGCCGAGAAAGCTTTGTATCCTGTTATTCCCAAAGATTTTCCTTTCACCATAAGAGTCACATCTGAAGTTCTAGAATCAAATGGTATTGAAATATTTTTTCCATAGTGGAAAAGACCTTATTTTCTGTTATATTTCTAATGTTAAATACTATATTATTACTATAGGACACAAGCTTTTGCAAGAGAAAATGTGTTAATATGTCTTTCCTGAATCTGTGTTCTTAGCTGATAAGTTGTTTTGAAACCAATATGAAACAAGTATTTCTCTTCATGTGTCTCTTATAATAGATACTATTTTGGTTATTTGTTTGTTTTTAAAAACAAGCCACTGACAAAGTCCTTTGAGGGATAGGAGAAAAATATGGAACTATTAAACTTTACCATCAGGAAATCCCCTGATACTGTGTCAGACTTTAAAGACAGCCAAATCAATAGACCATGCCCTTGATCTTGAGGCTCTTGTGAAGCTAATGTAGTTAGCGGAGAAGCTTAGCCAACCTGTAGGTATGCCTAAGAGTTACTTGTGGAGGAACTCTTGTTGCTCAGATGTGGCCTCACTCTCTCTAAGCCCAACTCTGCAAGTAAAATCATTGCCCTCCCCCCTACATGGGACATGACATCCAGGGTGAAAGTCTCCCTGGTGATGTGGGGGATGACTCCCAGTGTTGAATCCAGCCCTGGCTCCATGGGATCAATAATTACATCCTGACCAAAAGGGGAAAAGAAGTATAACTAATAAAGTGTCAGTGGCAGAGAGTGTTCTTATACAGTGGAGAGGCTGCTGTGGAGGACAGTCTTACACAAGCTTCAGTTAGACATTGCTACCTATCATAACCTGCCAAACCCCACCCAGGACCATTCCAGCCAATTCTAAAGAACACCTAGGACAATATATATGATTCCTCAAGGGTTCCATGCATTAGTGTAACTTTCCAGAAAACTGCAACCTCCAGATGGGTCCCTGGACTAGATAAGTCCTGAAACCTAGAGGGCCCAGCCTCGCCAGAACATCAGATGGTTCCATCTCCCTACCCCATGTTAGTGGCAGACCATTCCAACATGAAAACATTAGAATGGCCATAGCCCAAACATTCCTAAAAAGAGGGATAGAGAGATCAAAGGTGATGGTGGCGTTATACAGAGAAGATATGATTTAACAAATGAATATGATTGCTGAATCATTAAATTGATACCTCTTTTAGTCTCCAGTATCTTAGAGCAGCTAGAAGTAAAAATTTTAAATTTGTAACCCATGTCAAACTCTGAAATATGTTCTACAACTAATTGTGGTGCTGTGCTTTGAAATTTATTGCTTTTTTTTTGTATATATGTTATTTTTCACAAAAAAAGAAAGAAAAAAAGTCAATTGTGGTGAAAAAAATATATTTTAGCCTTCTAGCCTCCTATATTCTGGATTAGCTAGAAGGAAAAATCTGAGAGGATCATAAGGTAGCCCATGACAGACTCTGGGATCTGTCCTGTAACCACTTGTTGAAGAGTACTTTGAAAACTGTTGCTTTTTATTTCTTTGCTTTGTATATATGTTATACTATACAATTAAAAAGTTAAAAAAAAAAAAAAAAGCCACAGAGCAAGGCCAGCTTGAGAAAGGGAAGGGCCAAATTAGGGTGATCCATTAAGCAGGGTATGCCTGTCACATATCACAGATGAATAATAAATAGACATCACAGAGGGAGACTGGGCTAAATGGTCAAATTTGAATTTTAAAAATCAGTCCACGGGTCAAAGCTGTGTACAGTCATTGAAGGCAGAAAGGGCACAGAGTTCCCAAAGGTCTAACGGACATAGAAAAATTCGACGGTCGGAGTTTGAAGAATAGACACCAAAGTAAGCTTAGACTTTTAAAACTTTTATGTTCTCAAATGGGTATAACTAGGCTGATGTCCTTATGGCCCAGTAAGAGAGCCAGTGCCCTATAATTTAACTACCTTCTGATTAAGGTGGTAAAAGAGGTGTTCTAGTCCTTCTGAGAGGTTTCTTAGAATCTGATTCTGTCCAATAGAACTTTCTATGATGATGGAAATGTTTTATAGCTGTGTTGTCCAATATATAGCCAGTGTTGTCCAATATATAGCCAAAATATAAATTGCACAATTTATATATTGAGAAACTGAATTTTTTATTTTAATTAATGTAAATTTAAGTAGCCAGGCGTGGCTGTTGGCTACTGTATTGGACTGTGCAGCTCTGTAGTTTATGGTTTAGGAGAACTTAAGTGCTTTTAAAAAGAAAGAAGAAAAGAATGCTGAATGTTTACATTATTATTGAATGTTTGCATTGATATAGCCAGTAGTTATAATTTTCTACATTTAAAAAAATCAGTGTTTTATAAAGCTACTTTTTTATTTCTGTAGGGTCGTCTTCTATGGCGTCTGTGTGTGGTGGAAGTTTAGCATTAATGGATGCAGGTAAAATAATTATGTCTCATATCTCCTAGCTAGCACTTTCTTATACCTGATTAGTATAAAATATAAGATTTCTTTAAAGCTGGATTTTTAGTAAGACTCAGAGATGTCACATTATAGATTACCAAACTAGGCCAGAGACAAAATAGTTACAAAATGGAGTTTCAGCTATTCAGAATTAGAATCTATTAGAATTCTAATTTTTAGCTAAAAGCAGTACTGTGAAAATTACTTTCTTACACTCGTGAACCAGTGAGCTTCCTCACTTCCCTAAGGTGGGGAGCACTAGACTTGATCCAGATCTCTAAAAGAAATATTGATTAAGCAGGAGAATTATTAGGAACCACAAAGAAAGTAACCATGTACTCTTCCTCCAGTCCATTTATGTGAGCTGTGAAAAGAGCAATGCCTCTTGTAGAAGTGTGTGTAGCATTTTAGGAAGGCAGACTGCAAGGGGCTCAGTATAACCCTGGGGTCTGAAACACCTAAAGCAAAGAGTGAGCATGTTAGAAGGCTCTCAAAACCACTTTCTACTGAAATGCTCTTTGGGAAGAAAGGAGAAAGGAACCTAATGACACTGAAGAGACCCACAGGAAATTCCCTGAGTTCACAAACTTGAAGTACCGAATTAAAAGATGGAAAAGAGGACATAATCAAGGATGAACTGAAAAGATGGTGTCAATATATAATATCTAGAAAGAAATAAACTTAGAGATGCCAAAGTAAAACATGCCAAAAGAAATTTCAGGCATTTTTCTATTGTACTCATTGGAAGGGAAGTATAATCTGATATTTAAGGAAACTTATAAAATACTACTCCTATTTTTCATCTTCATTCACTCATTCAACAAATCTTTACTGTGTGCCACTGCTTTCATTTCTTGGCTGGTAAGACAAATACCACATTGGGTTGACTTAACAGGAATTTCATGGCTCACAGTTTCAGAGGCTTGCTTCCTAACAGGGTCACTGTCTTCTGGCTGGCTGGCAATCTCGGTGGTAACTAAAACGTGGCAGTGCACATGGCTGTGTCTTCTCCTTTCTCTTCTGGGTTCTGTTGACTTCAGGCTTCTTACTGCTTTCTGTGGTTTCCCTTCTGTGTCCAATTTCCTTTGCTTATAGGGACTTCAGCCATATTGAATTAAGACCCATCTTCATTCAGTTTGGACCACACTTTTAACTTCATCAGAAGTTCCTACTTACAATGGGTTCATATCCACAAGAATGGATTAAGATTAACAACATGTTTTGCTGTGGTACACAGCTCCAAGTCACCACAGCCAATTATGTGCCAAGCACTTGGGACATGTGAACAAAACAAATCCTTGTCCTCATGGAGTTTGCAGTTATCAGACTTCATCGCATATTGGAAAAGACAGAACAAATCTGAAAAAGATGAACTGAAAAATGAGATAAAAGGAATGATCATAAGAGTTTGACTGCTTTAAATGAACTCATCTTCTGGTCCAAGAAAAATATATCCTAAGCAGTGGTGAGAACTTCAGGATGAGATTATTGAACCATTTTGACAGTCTGAGAAATCATGGAGACAAGGAAAAGAAAAGGTTATTATTTTTGAGAGAATAAGAAAAAATATATCTGTAAATTATAACCCAGTGAACTTGATAATGACCCTCAGCAAGACTTAAGAAAGAGCCTATAAAAGAAAGATTTATTAAGTGCTTTAGAAAGGAAGGGTTGGAGAGGACAAGAGAATAGGCTAGAAGTCACTCACTAAAAATAAGTCATGCCATAGTAAAATCATTTTGTTTTTGAAAAAAATTACTAGATTTGGAGCAGTAGGGGATGCAGATTGCTATTAATGCAGTATATCTAGAATTCATCTTAGTAGTTCATGATATGTTTGTTTAAACAGTGTAGAAATTTAAACTAGGTGGTAGGTGCATTGTTCATAACAGGCTGAAGGATGAAGGAAGAGAACTGGGTTCTCAAGTCATATATTTTAATGCTTCATTTTCAACTCTGTCACTTTCAATGTTTTCATTATTGAGTCAACTGAGAACACTGGCCTGCTGATAAAAGGGGTGCTGGTAAGTAAGAGTTAATAAATGATACGTTAAATTAAAAATATATTTATAAAAATGTATGGTAGGCCCCCGATTGGCTGATGTTGGCGCGAAGGTGCACAAGTAGGGCCTCACACAAGGACAGCAGGAAACAGTAGAGGCCGAGTACGCTGAGCAAGCGCCTCCAGCCTCCCCACCCCTCCCGCAAAGCTCACCTCCAAGAACCCCCCACCCCACCCGCTTGCCTGTTCGCCATGGCAGACAAAGAAGCAGCCTTCGATGACACAATGGAGGAACGTGTAATCAATGAGGAGTACAACATATGGAAGAAGAACACTCCTTTTCTTTATGATTTGGTCATGACCATGCTCTGGAGTGGCCCAGCCTCACTGCACAGTGGCTTCCAGATGTAACCAAACCAGAAGGAAAAGATTTCAGCATTCATCAACTTGTCCTGGGGACACACACATTGGATGAACAGAACCATCTTTTTAATAGCCAGCTCCGTAATGATGATGTTCAGTTTGATGCATCACACTATGACAGTGAGAAAGGAGAAGTTGGAGGTTTTGGCTCAGTTAGTGGAAAAATTGAAATAGAAATCAAGATCAACCATAAAGGAAAAGTGAACAGGCCCGTTATATGCCCCAGAACCCTTGCATCATTGCAACAAAGACACCATCCAGTGATGTTCTTATTTTTGACTACACGAAACACCCTTCTAAACCAGACCCTTCAGGAGAGTGCAACCCAGACTTGCATCTTCGGAACATCAGAAGGAAGACCATGGGCTTTCTTGGAACCCAAATCTCAGCGGGCACTTACTTAGTGCTTCAAATGACCCATACCATCTGCTTATCAGATGTCAGTGCCGTTCCAAAGGAAGGAAAAGTGGTGGATGCTAAGACCATCTTTACTGGGCACACAGCTGTAGTGGAAAATGTTTCCTGGCTTCATGAGTCTCTGTTTGGATTGGATGCTGATGATCAGAAACTTATGATCTGGGATACTTGTTCAAACAATATTCCGAACCAAGCCACTCAGTTGATGCTCACGCTGGTGAAGTGAACTGCCTGTCCTTCAGTCCTTACAGTGAGTTCATTCTTGCCACAGGATCAGCTGACAACACTGTTGCTTTGTGAGATCTGAGAAATATGAAGCTCAAGTTGCATTCCTTTGAAACACATGAGATATTCCAGGTTCAGTGGTCACATCATAATGAAACTATTTTGGCTTCCAGTGGTACTGATCGTCGACTGAGTGTCTGGGATTTAAATAAAATTGGAGAGGAACAATCTCCAGAAGATGCAGAAGATGGGCCACCAGAATTACTGTTTATTCATGGTGGTCACACTGCCAAGATACATGATTTCTCCTGGAATCCCAATGAACTTTGTGATGTGTTCTGTATCAGAAGACAATATCATGCAAGTGTGGCAGATGGCAGAGAACATTTATAATGATGAAGACCCTGAAGAGAAGTGTGGATCCAGAAGGACAAGGATCCTAGATACGTCTGCACTTGTGATTTTAAACTCTCCTTTTTTCCTCTCAACCCTGAGATTGATTTAACATTGGTTTTGAGACACAGACTTTGTTCGGCTATCCCTCTGTTGTTTACCATCAACAATGCTGTTAGCCCAGACATTGGGTGTTTTCTAAATATTAACTGGGGAACCTGATTCAGCAAAGCCACAAACATATATTTAAATTTTCTCCAGGAATTTTCTAGAATCAAACCCAGGTCTTAAGTAGGCACAGAAAGAATAATATATGCGTGTGGTCAATTTTCTTCTTATGCTATTTCACAAGTTTTTCAGACTTACTTAAGGTTACAGTGGATAAGGAATGGAGCCACATTGGGTGGGAGTCTGAGCCATGAAGTATAATACTGCACAATATGTTTATTTAGGAAATAGGGGAGAGATTCAAGTCATATAGATTCCTACCCTAAAATGGCTATACCTGACTTTCCAGGATGCACATTTTCCTGTGTAGACCAGTCTCTTCCAGTTTCTTCAGTTAAGTCAAAACTTTATGATACATGTTCCTATTTCCCCATATATTTTTGCTCATTAGTGTATTTCTTGAGCTGTTTCATATTATTTCTCTCCTTTCTATGAAATGGTTGTTTTTTTAAACTTGGGGCCACCAAGTTTTAAAGATGTATGTTTTTACCCGACAGTTATTCCACGGTAGACTGTCCAGTTAAGTTGAGAAAAATGACTCAGTAGCTGATATTTGTTTTTAATATTAATTAAAATTCATCCTGGATAAGAGTTTGTCCTTTTTTTTTTTTTTTTTTGAGTTAGTCCTTGACCACTAGTTTGATACCATCTCCCTTTTGGGTGACCTGTTTCACCAGCAGGTCTGTTATTCTCCATGACTAACTGTGTAAGTGCTTATAATGGAATAAATTGCTTTTCTACATTAAAAAAAAAAAAAATGTATGGTAGCCCATGCCAACCTCTGGGATCTGTCCTATAACTGCTTATTGAAGAAGAGTGCTTTGAAAACTATTGCTTTTTTCTTTCATTGATTTGTATATGTGTTATATAATTAAAAGTTAAAAATAAATATATATATTGAAATATATTTTAATATATATTTATTACATATTATTAATATATATATTATTGAAACATAAATTTAATATAAATGTAAATTTAACTAGAATGAATATCAAGTCCTTTGGAAAAGGCTAATAAAAGATAAGAAATTCAGTTCAAACACCAGTGCTTGTCTTGCTCTAAGGAAGGCACTGTGCTGTGTCCCAGGAATACAAATGGTACCCATTTTTTTGAAAGGCTTAGGGGTGGGAAAATTTAAAAAGATAATTAGAAATCAGAGAAGATGTACAAGACACACAGGAAGAATGATGAACTATATTGGGGGTAATCAGAGTCCCAAAGACAGTGACATTTCACCTAAGGGCAAGGCTGATATTTGAGATGAAAGAAGCAGGATGTGCAAAGTCGTGACATTACAAAACTTTATGGGGTGTATTTGGAATGTATATAAAAGAAGTCATGAAAATTGGAATCAAATTTTGAAGATCATTGTCATGTTAAAGTATTTGGACTCAAAGCAAGCATTTCCCCACTTAGTATATCATGAAGTAGTTTTTCACAAGATGTTGATAATTATATACCATGGCAAAAATTCATACATATTCTGTTCTAAATTAAGCAGGTTAAGACAATTTTATTTTCTATTGGCTAAACAGCCTTAAGAATGCTAATATGTGTACTGAATCTCCAGGAATAGGATATGTGATATTTCCCAAACCCCCTCAGAATATCTATAAAAATTTCCTGCAAGCAGGTAATGGGGAATTTTAAGGATTTTATGTACTTTATGTATTATGCCTATTGCAGGCAAGAAATGATATTGACATTAACTAAAGGAGTGGCAGTGGATATTTAAATATTGGTGAGAAAGGACAGCATTCTAAAAAATTTAGAGAACAAACTAAACAGATCCTTGTGACTGAGTGGGATATAAAATATGAGAAAAGAAATGTTGATTCTGGCTTGAGTGTTTTAGTTGCTCTCAACCAATATAAATAATTCAAGAGAAAAAGCATTTATTGGGGGTGATTTAATTTTGAATATATATATTTATAATATATATATTTTTAAATGTTAACATCTAGCTGGAGATGTCTGGTAGACAGATTGGACATAAAGATTTAGGGCTTGAGAAAGAGCTAGGCTAGAGAGATAGATTTGTAAGACATCAACTTTATAGTTAATACCATGGGTGTAGGCAAGATTGCTTAGAGAGAGCATATGAAATGATATCCCTCCTACATTGTTGTACACCAAAATAAATTCCAAGAGGTCAAAACAAATTTTTTTTAAATGAAACATGGGTGATTTTATCAAAATCTGAGAGGTGAAAAGCCTTTCTAAGCAAAATTGAGGAACCAAAATTACATAAAACTTTTAAAATTCTATACAGAAAAAAAAAATCACCATAAACTCAACAAACGAAGAAATAAGCATGGATCTGTCCGTATTGAAATCAGTAAAGAAAAGACTTACAACCAGGCAGTTCACAGGAAAGGAAATATGAAAATGGCTTAAAAAAATGAAAAAATGTTCAACCTCACTCATAAAAACAAATGAAATTAAGGATAATAAGCCACCATTTTTACTTCAGATTGGCTAATTTCAAAAGATTTTATGAGAATTAACCAGAATGTGGAAAATAGGCATCTTCATATACTTCTGAAGTATATATATATATATGTAGAATAAAATGTTACATTCTTTGGAAGGTAGTTTGACAATATAACAAATGTAAATTTACATACCCTTTGACTCAAGTAATACTTCTATGTGTGACTTATAAACATACAGGGAGTACTACACAATCACTGGAAAAACTAAGGTATAGGGTTTTTTTTCCCTTTTCTCCTCATGCAAAAACATTTTTTAATTTGTACATTTAGTCATTATCACTGTACACTCTAGGCATTCCTGGATTATACCATCATAAGGTAGAGTTTTGTGCAATATTTCTCACTATATGTTGTTAAGTGAAAAAAGGCTAGGTTCAGAATAGTAGAATGTGCCCAGGAGTAAAGAAAATAGATTGTCCTTATATTTACACTTGTACACAGAAATTTTCTGGAAAGATACTCAGAAAAGCTAATGGTAGCTGTCCATGTGGAGGTAGACTGAGGGAGTCAAGCTGGAAGAATTTACCAAAAATATGGCAACTTTAGAAAGATAGACGATAAAGATTGAGATGGTGTAATCTAGGAATGCCTGGAGTGTATAATGATAGTGACTAAGTGTACAAATTTAAAAAATGTTTTTGCATGAGGAAGAACAAAAGAATGTCATTACTGCAGAGTGCTGAAAATAGATGGTACTTAATATTTTAAAATTTCAACTAATGTGTGAGACTAAAGCAAAAAATGTTTATTTGGTACAAATCTATACTTTGACTAGTGGATCTCCTAATATAACTTATGTAGATAGTTGATTGAACACCTTAAGTACATTGAACTTTGTATAGGACATGAGATTTTGTTGATTTGTCCAGGTGATGTCCCGATGAATCCCAGAGTGATTTGATCAGTGAGTGGAAAAGTATTTGCAAAGTCCCCTTCGGGGAATGGTGAGAACTGGGGAAAACTTAACTTCCCCAAGTTGAATTCTTGATATTCTCACAAGCAGTGTGGACAACCAAAGCTATAGGCTGAGCCCCCAGTCTTGGGGTTTGTTCATATGAAACTTAACCCCACAGGGGATAGGTCAAGCCTACTTAAAATTAAGCCTAAGTAAGAGTCACCCCCAAGAGAACCTCTTTTGTTGTTCAGATGTGGCCTCTCTCTCCAGCCAACACAGCAAGCAGACTCACCACCCTCCCCCTGTCTACGTGGGACATGACTACCAGGGGTGTGGATCTTCCTGGCAGTGTGGGACAGAAATCCCAGAATGAGCTGAGATTCAGCATCAAGGGATTGAGAAAAACCCTAGAATGAGCTGAGACTTAGCATCAAGGGATTGAGAAAACCTTCTCGACCAAAAGGGGGAAGAGTGAAATGAGACAAAGTGTTAATGGCTGGGAGATTCCAGAGTCGAGAGGTTATCCTGGAGGTTATTCTTATGCATTAAGTAGATATCACCTTGTTGCTCAAGATGTAGCAGAGAGGCTGGAGGGAACTGCCTGAAAATGTAGAGCTGTGTTCCAGTAGCCATGTTTCTTGATGATGATTGAACAATGATATAGCTTTCACAGTGTGACTGTGTGAATGTGAAAACCTTGTGTCTG